>JAQGBX010002339.1:0-20832 GCA_034698745.1 Megaphyllum sjaelandicum | reverse complement strand
TCCATTTTTTTAATTTCCATGTTTTCAAAACGCTATAATTTCCTTAAAAATGCCAGTAGGATGCACCACAAGCATTCGTTTTAAAGAGGGGCTATTCCGCTACACACTGAAGCATTGCAGTACAACCAAAAGTCATTTTCTAAGGGGCAATAAATTGTTTAATAGATGGTACTCAAAAGTACCGTCAGGCTCGAAAGGGTTAAAACGAAAACAGCTGGATTCGAAAATCCATTTTCAAATGCAATTTTTCCCACGTACCCTGACAAAAATATAAAGAAAATAAATTGCGCGCTCCGAAAATCGGACGAATATCCCATACATGTTCAGTTTAGTACCCTCTACAGCCCCTAAAAGTATTGACTGTTACTTTTGAAATACCCTGTTACTAGATCCAGAAGTTAGGACATAACTCTGAGTCTCGGACCTTAAGTGTCACGCCTTTTTGCTCCTCAAATGTCTTCAAGAGTTCAAAAACTTTGCTGGGCCACTATCTCCTCTCGGTCCATCTTTGCACGCCAATTTTAAGCATTCAGAAACAATTTTGAAATTCAGAATTTGTTTTTCAACATTTGAACCAAAATACTGTTTTGTGTTTTATGAGCAAAGCGTCATAAAGCAGAGTAGCTAGCTATAGGATGTATTTCACTCATTTTGTGTTCATCTACATCAATGTTTCTCGACGGTATATCTCTCCATTTTTGAAATCAAATCGACCTTAACATTGACTAGCATGGATGAAATATGCCAGAGAAAAAGAACCGCCGTAAAATTTTAAAAAGTTTAATAAATTTGACGTAAGTACAGCGAATTGCACTACTGCGGTAAAACTTGATTATTGTTTGCGTTTAAAAGCGAGGTTTTTTTTTAACGTAAATTTCGATATTAGAACTGTAAGAAAAAATGGCGTAAGCTATATAATATTGATTTAAAAGTGCATCCATTGTGTAATTTTCACGTAGAATGAAATTACAAATGCAGTTAAAATCTCAATTATTGTTTAACTTTTACAAAAAAGACGTTAAAAAAATTGTTACGTAAAATCCAATTTTTACATAAAATTCGATAGAACTGCAATAAAACTTCATTGTTGATTTGCATTAAAAGTGAAATAATCTTATCGTCTATTTGAAATATTTATGAAATTTTTCACCATAAATAAAGCATGTTGTAAACAACGTGATATATTTAAAATAAATATGAGACTATTTCATCCATGAATTTAGAGGCCATTAAAAAAAGACGTCCTCAAAATTTTCCCAAAAAAGGACTACCCTATACCATCTGTTCGCACGTCAGAAACTTAAGAAATAATTGTAGGTCCCATGGAAAATGCGGAAAATTTTGAAAGTTTCGCAATTTTGTACTCAATAAAGGTTGAGAATTTCGCTATTTGTCAGAATCTGTTGGAAATTTTGCAAATTTCTCCTCGGAAACTGGAATCTGTTGAAAAATGTAGAAATCTGTACTCGAAAAGTACATGCATGGGATCTACACCATTCAAAAAATCTACACCCATAGCCTGAGCGACAAGGGGGTGCCAAAATGTATAAGAAAAGTCAGAAAACTGCAGAATAACATTGGCAAAATTTTCGGCATTTGCAATGGTCGATACATGACTTCGAAATATTAAACAACTTCCTATGTAAGTCAATTTTTTGTTGGGTGAAAAATACAGTATTGCCAGAAATGGACAACTTACCTCGTGCGAGATCGAAGTTTTGAATTGCAACTGAGTACAAACTTCGTAAACTGGACAAATGTTCGGATAGACTCACTCGTACCGCTGAACATTGGAATGTCACTAACGAGACGTCTGTCCCTGGTGTTCATGGGGTGGACTATGTCGTGCGCATCTCGAAGTAGGTGCCCATTGGCTTAATATTTAGCCCTCCGTTTGAAAGGAGTAAAAACTATCTATCTATCTATCTAGGGTAAAAGGAGGTCATCATTGGGTGGTGGGTCAAAGGGTTTGGCCAGGCCCTTAATTATGCCCTATGGCTGGTGTCCAGGAAAAACAAAAAGAAGGGGCCATTATCCAGTTCAAACCTGTGGAACGAGTTGGATGATTCACATCTTTTTTGGTCAAAAATTGAAAATCAAATACGGGATCAGCTGAAATTTGAATGCTAACAATAGATTGTGGTCAAGATTTCTAATGACGATTAAATTGTTTGAATTCGTGTATCTAATTGCAAAAATAATCAATGATGGTCGGATAAACGATACATTTTCATATTTTTTGATAAACAAGGTAACCTAGCTAACTTTATTTCAGTTTTGATACCAAATTTACAGTTAAACTTTATTGAATTTCTTCTAATACGGATTCGTTTCGATCCAGTCCCTGTTCTTGGGTTTTGGACGAATTAATGTTAATTTGACCAATTCCGAATTCAGTTGAAAATTTTTAAAATTTGTTTTCGAAAACTGTGAAAAGTTTCGAAAATTTGTACTCCAAAACTGTGCAAATTTTTCCACGATAATTGCTGAAAATTTTGCACAAATTAATTAATATTTTTGAAATAGGCTAAAATGTGTTCAAATACGCCCTCGGAAACAGCCGAACATTATGCAGATTTGCCCTCTGAAATTAGTCCAAGTTTTGCAAATTTGTACTCTGAAAAACGTGGAAAATTTTACAAATGTAAACTCGGGAAAACGTCGAAAAGTTTGCAAATTTGAACTCGGAAAAACGTGGACATTTTTGCAAATTTGAAATCGAAAAAACGTGGAAAATTTGGCCAATTCAAACTCGGCAAAACGTGGGAAATTTTGGAAATTTTAACTCGGGAAATGTGACAAATTTTTAAAATTTGCACTCGGGTAAACGTGGACGATTTTGCAAATTTGAACTTTTTAAAAAGTTAAAAAGTTTGGCTCAAATTTTCCAAGGATAAATTTGCAAAACTTTCTACATTCTCTGAATACAAAATTGTCAAATTTAAAAAAAAATGTCATGGATTTTTTTTTTAAATTTTTACATTTTTCTACGTTAATTTTTTTTAAATTGTCATTTGTAAATGTTGCAAAATATTCTCCTGTGTCTATTTGGCAACGTAAGTCAATTTCTGACATCATGGTTGGTCAGGGAATTTTTTAAAAACCTGGAATACAGACTCGTAACATTTTTAACATTTTCCAAGGATTATAAATTTTCAATATCAGCTAGGGTCCCCCACCTCATGCAGACTTGAAAAATATGGAAAAGTAATCAGGGAACTTGAAAAATATCTGGATTCGATAAAGTCCGGAAAATTCAACGTATTCATGTTGTCACAATTCAAAATTAATAATTCTACGTGGTCAGCTCAGGGCCCATTTGCACTCTTTCAAATTTTTCCCAGTACAAATTTAAATTTGTATACTACATACATACTAGATAATACTAGATTGCTCCTTCCCTCGCGACCTTCAGGTCTCGCCTTACCGACATTCGCCCCATACTGGTGTACAAGCATATAGTAGAATCGAACCAGTGTGTTCTCCGTCCAAAAATCAGTCATTCTTGTCAGTGCAGTGTTATTCCAAAAAAAGGTAAGATTTTCTCTTCATTTTAATGTAACATCTAGCGTCTAGCTTACCATATTCATTTTTATGCAATTTTTAATTAATATATTTTCTAAAAAAAGATTTTTAAAAAACTTAGAACTAAAAAAACTGCTCGAAACTTAGCACGAGCAATTTTTTATTCTTTTGAAATTAATTTATTTTTTTAGATAATAAAAGAAATAATTTTACATTTTATAAAACCAAATAGCGAAAAATATGTCATATCTCGAGGAGGGGGAAGAAATACCATTATAAACCTTTCTTAAAACGAGAGTAAGTAAGGTGTATTTTTACCGTAACCATTTCTTCAATTTGTTTTTTAAAGAAAAAATTAGCAAGTTTTCCCTGTTTTAAACTCTTTTTGCTTCTTATAATATAATCATCTTTTCAGTAATTTTTTTTATCCGAATAACATGATTGGCTAAATTATTTGATATTGAGAACCACTGGGGTTAAAGTATAGGATGTAAGGTGGCTCATCTGTTATCTGGTCACTTTTTATGGTACGTTAACGATGTAAAAATTGCAAAAAAAAGACAACGCGCACTGGTCAACATAAACAGGTCGTCGTCATTCAAAGGTGGTCACTTTTCCAGGTTTTACCGTATCATGCTTTTAAACTTAATTTGTTAAATTTAATCTCAAAATGAAATGAGTTGTGCCACGTATCAGTTTTCCACCTGCATGCAGTCACTGAAACACGAATAAAATCATCTTCGAGGGGTTATTAACACGCTGAAGTCACATCGTTAACAGATCCCACAAGAAATTTCTAAACCATGACGGAAAAGGTGCAGGGAACAAACCATGGAAATTTAAACTGAAATTTAAAAATTGCTTTCCAAAACTGCAAACTCCAAATTCGGAAAGCCAGTGAACGGACGCCAAGTTTCCGTTTAAGTTGCTTCCATTCATGTGTTCCTACTTCCAGTACACGTAACACAATATTTTTTTTTGCGAAATTAAGAGGTACATGTATAAGCTAAAATGGCGGATGTTGGTAAGAATGAAGATGTTAGCGATGCATCCATGAGCATCGTCGCAAGAAGTACGACTCGAGTGTCCGCGTGAGTTCTTTTCTAAAAACGTGAAATGGCAGTCGGTCGGTCGGTAGCAGTCGTGGCTCGGTGGGAGCCGTAACCTAATTGAGTAGTTGGGCGATTTTATTGTTGTTTAGTCGTCGTTTTTTGATTTTTATTTCTTTTCTTAACTGGTTTGGATCGCTCGTTAACACCGATTGATATCTAGATTACTGTGGCCGGCACACGCCGAGCCGATCGTGACTTAACTTTACTTTTAGGTAGGTAGCGTTTTCGCAGTTGCTTTGCAACCTCGTCTGCATGGCTGTCCGCCCGCCTCCAGGTGCCCACTTGGCCCAAATTACGGAGGGTCAAGGAGACTCGTGCGCGAAGTTTGCGAGCTGCGAAAATACCCCGCGAGTTTACTGCTCAGCTACTCGCTCACCTTTGACCCTGTCACGAGCCTGCGAAATTTCGCACCTTCCGATCGATGAGGGTACTCACGGTGCACTCGGACGGAAGCTTCGAGGCAGTCGCGACTGCCAAAGTGCGAACCGCACATTTTCTGTCCGAGCACCCCACATTTTCTTTCGATCGAGTCTTTTCGATATTGATCGATTGGTCTATTGGTCAGATTTCCACGTTTTCCCCAACATGTATCCGGATAAACCGGAATGTTTAACGTTGAAATTGATAATTTCCGTTTACTCCAAAATCTTCCAATAAACTCACACAAAGTTTTCCTTATACACTAAAACCTGGAAAAGTGACCACCTTTGAATGGTGACCACCTGTTTATGGTGACCACTGTGTGTGTTGTCATTTTTGCAATTTTTACATTGCCGATGTACCTTAAAAAGTGACCAGATAACGGATGAGTCACGTTACATCTTGCTCTAACCCTTGGACACGATGATTCTGTATACTTTTTTGGTTTTGTGGTTTTTTACTACGTGTTTTACAGTCTACGTGTATAAGAACAGTGACCAACATAGCATTTTTGGTGGTCACTCTTAACAGGTTTTACTGTATACAGAAATCTATAACTTCCTCCTAATCTTCTCATTTTTTCTTAGTTTTATGAACATGTTGGAATTATTTATTCCACAACTGTATACAGTTGTCATATTTTTTCGGATAACAGGACTATTTTAATATTTATAAATGTTCACTTTTACTTTTAAAAATGCATCATTACTTCAATATTGCCCATCATGATAAATGCATGATAAAATGCATTTTCTAAAACGAAATTAAAATATCGAGGAATTTTAAATTATGATACGTGCATCATTGTTAAGCGAGGAGAAAATCGGGTAATATAAAACGGTAATAAATGGAGAAAAAATGTAGGTAATTGATTGTATACTCAACTGATTGTTGCGGTATCGAGTAAAGTAATTTCGATAAAGCTTGAATTAAGGAAAATAAAAGTGGAATCTGATAGTAACCGCGGATATATAAAGGATACATGATAAAATGAGTTTACAACCACGCAAGCTTATACTTAGAAAATTAAAAAAATATAAAATATTAAATGTTTTCATTGAAATATATCATGTGGTTTTAACAAATACCAATTTGTAACAATACGAGTTTTTTTTACCGATTCATTAATGTTACCCTACATGTTCTCGCTATGTAAATCAAAGAAGTTTTATCATCCATTGTACAGTAAAACCTGGAAAAGTAACCACCTTTGAATGGTGACAACCTGTTTATGTTGATCCCTTTTTAGTGTTTTGTTTTTTCTAGTGTACATTTCCTTCATAAAAATTCTCCGTATATAGTGACCACCTGTCACCTGCAATTTTTACATTGCAAATGTACCTTATAAAGTGGCCAAATAACGGATGAGTCACCTAATTGGTTTAACCCCAGTGGTTCTCAAATAATTCAGCCAATGATGTAATTCAGATCGAAAAAAATCACTGAAAACATGATCATATGAAAGGAATACTTGATAATTTTTTCTTTAAAAAACAAACAAATGTGCAATAAGGCAATAAATATAATGTATGTAATGCTCATGGACATGATGACTCTGTACGTTTTTGGTTTCGTGGTTTTTTACTACGTGTATTACAGTCTACATGTATAAGTGCAGGGTACATGATCATTATTTTAATTTAATTCAGGCATTCTTTGTATAGTGACCACCTGTGTACAGTGACCAACATAGCATTTTTTTTGGTGGTCACTGCATTTCACAGTCTTAAATTTGATCATTTCCCCAATTTTTATTTTAATAAGTGTGTAATTTCAGTTAACAGTTCAGGAATCGACAAAACATGGCTAGTCGAGTGATTGTGCCACAATATTTTTACGTTATAATTAACCAAAAAAATTATTAAAATTGACATACAGTAAAACCTGTTAAGGGTGACCACCAAAAAAATGCTATGTTGGTCACTGTACACAGGTGGCCACTATACAAAGAATGCCTGAATTAAATTAAACAAAAATGAACAAGTACACTGCACTTATATATGTAGACTGTAATACACGTATGGTAAAAAAACCACAAAACCAAAAAGTACAGATCGAATCATCATGTCCAAGGGTTAAAGCAAGTTGTAACGTGACTCATACGTTATCCGGTCACTTTTTACGGTACATTGGCAATGTAAAAATGGCAAAAAAGACAACAAATTGGTCACTGGAAACAATAGACAGGTGGTCACTGGTCACTATACCGAGAATTTTTATGAAGGAAATGTACACTAGAATAAACAATACACTAAAAAGTGGTCAACATAAACAGGTGGTCACTTTTCCAGGTTTTACTGTATAGCAGCATTAATTTTGGGTAGTGACAACATCGATACGTTGAATTTCCCTGACATTTTCAAGTTCCCTGACTGTTCCAGGTCTGGGATTACCCTGTAGTTAAACTTAGAAAATTCTGTAAAATTCATCATAAACTTGCACCAGATTTTATCGCAAAATTACGGGGGAAAAACACATCGCAAGCTCGATTCTGCAAACTTAAATTGTCACATTTCGGTGCCCCTTACTCTCGGCGTCCCTTTATTTATTTTTTTGAAGTAATTTTCCAAATTTAAGGAGGGGCGTCCGTGTATTACTCTCATAAATATGAATCTCAGTTTACACTCCTCGAAGCCCAAATTTGTCGAGACACATTTTACGAACATCCCTTAAAAAGGTCATTAAAAGGGTCTTTTCTCCCCCTACCCTCCTCTTTTCAACCCCTTTTCATTTCCACCTCAGCTTTTGCTTTAACTCTATATTTGGGTTGTCTATTTTTCCTTATTGGCCTCAAAAATTCGTTTGCAAATCACGTAAATTCATTATCATTAAAAGAGTTTGGGCGAAAATCGTGCCGAATTTCGTCAATTAGCTTTTTCCCCCACTTTTCCATCCTCTGGAAGAAACATTAAGCCTAATTTCTGGATCGTGTTTTGCATTTTTCGTAAACGTAAAACACCTTTTAAAGGTGAACGTTCCTTCGCTCATCAAATACGGGAGTTTTACCGACAGGAAATTTGATTTTTCCAGCTCTTTTTAAGGATTAAAGTGGATTGAAATGCACGGGAAGGCGGGAACCGGAAGCTGCTGGGGTTAGCTGTTTACGGAAAAACCTGACACGACGATGGCTTCCGGAAACGCGTGGTTAAACCTTTGAAACGAACGAAATATTCAAATTAAAAATAAAGCTTCACTTTTTTAGCGCGGTCAAGGCGAATTTTCAGCGAAAGGTGAAACCTAAGGAATTTTTGTCGAATTTTTACGTTATTAATGAGCAAAATGATGACCCCTTTTTCAAAGATGATTTTTTATAAAGAACTAATTTTATAATTTCGATCAAATGTTCAAAATTTCCAACATTTTATAACTTTCATTTTTCTAAATTTCCACAATTCTCCATCAATATTTTTAACATAATTTCTATAAGAACTAATTTTATAATTTCAATCCTATAATTTTGCAAAATTTTGCAAAAATTTAGTATAGCGCGTGATATACAGCCAACAGCTAACGTAGTGTAGTGGTATCAAAGTTGTATTTGTGTGTTCGAAAAAAGCATGTTTGTAGCTGTCACAGTTGTGACATCTATATAATAGTTTAAAGTTGGCCTTCCTGTATTCGAAGGCAACATCGTGTGAAAATTTGAAAGGAATCGGTAAATAACTTTCGGAGATACGGGCAGTCGAACAAACTGACATTCACATTTTTATTTATATAGATTAACTAAACAATAAGAAAATATTCTCGATGTTAACTGCGAGTGTGCACCATCTCCGCCGCCATTTTTTTTGACCTTATCGACACATAGTTAGGATTTCGATTTACGACTAAAATAACATGACAATAAATTGTCACATTCCAGTACACATATATATGGTCAACCCACAAAACATGGTCCAAAACCATCGGCATGAGCAGGCGTAAATGGGTTAGGAATGCACGGCGATGAATCCCAACCGTGATAATAAATCACCAGGTGGCGCTCTATAAATTCGAGGGCGAGGGACGAGAGGGCGTCAATTTGTCAGCGCTTCGCAATTTGGTCCAGAATCCAAAGCAGAATTTGCTGATATTCGTGACGTCAACGACGGAAACGTAATACCTTATGCCGGTTGGGATTGCGTTGAAAATAGAAATCGGAATATTAGATTAGGAATTAGGTTGTACGGGACGAAACCGTAAAAGTATACTCAGTCGTAAATAAGAGCGATAAATTAAATCGAACGGACTAATTTTAAGTATAAACAAACTCGGGTGCCATTTTGAAAATAAGTATATCCTAACCCTATATCAGATGGCTCGTGCGTTTTGCTCAAGTTTACCGCTTCCTGATTACAGGGTGGCAACAAAATTTTCAATTTCCATGACTTATCCCTGACTAAAATAAAAATTCCCTCGTTAATACATATCAATTTTTTTGTCATAATGAAAAATAAATTAACAATTGCAATGAAAAGCTTGGCAAAACACTAGATTTTGTTACGAGTCTAGCTGAAGAGGATTGGGGATGGATCGAGCTGCTAGCAGACTGAGTGTACGCATAGCAGTTTGCTTTTATTTGGGAAAATTTCCCCAACATTTCCATGGCTGCCCTAAGTCAGGACATTCAAAATTTACCAATCAAAATTTTACAAAATTAGCATGAACAAGCTTTTACAATATTTGTACATTGTATCTGGAAAAGGATGAAAATTTTGAAAATCTTTCTGTAAACTGTCGAACATTTTATGAACCTGTAGTCGAAAAGAGTTGAAAATTGTGAAAAATTTTGCTAATCTGTCCTCGGAAAATTTGGAACGTGATAACATTAGCATACGTTGAATTTCCCTGACTTTCTCAAAATAATTGATTCCCCCCTGACATTTTCAAGTTCCCTGACTTTTCCAGATTTTCCAGGTCTGGGGGAACCCTGCTAGGCCTGCTTTAGTTAATGATTTCAACAATGACCGCAACGACCCGAGTATAACTTCGATCCCCCAAAGGCAAGAATTGGGAACCCCGTGACCTGTGACCCCGTACGTCGCCCCTGGCCACGTGCCGTGCGTACGAACGGTGAGATGGGGTCAATACCGTATTTGGGGGAGGGGGGGGGGGGTGGTCATTGAGTGAGTGAGCTAACAATGAGCGCTTTCTTCGCAGATCAAACAAAAAGCACCTGGTTTTTAGGCAGTTGCGATGCAAAGGGGCTTCGTTTCACCCTCAAAACGCAACAGACGCGGGACCAAAAGGTGCTTCGACAGGACGACACGACACACATCGGAGAAGAACAATTGCATTAATGATAACAGATATAATGTTGATCAAAATCAAAAACAGGATTTTCATTAGATAGTTCGGGTTACATACTGTATCAGTAGGTGGTAAATTGTATGTTTAAAATTCTCAGCATATTTTAGGGCAAAGCAGGAAATTTACGAGATGAAATTTAATCAAAAACATTCAAAATTACATACAATTTCTAATATCGATAATGAAATTTTTAGAATTTTCAGTATTCTCGATTAAAAACTATGGCATTTATTCAAAATGTTTGCGAAAAATAGGAAACTTATTAAAATTTTTTGGCGAGAAATAAATTCATTCGAAATTGAATAAGAAATTTGTCTCAGCTTTATTTGCAAAAAATAGGAGTTTATGTAAAATTATTGAGAAAAATGGGAAATTTATTCAAAATTATCGATCAAAAATTAGAATTTTTTCAATTTCATGGAGAAAAATAGGAAATTTATTTAATTTTATGGTAAAACACAGGGAATTTATTCACAATTTTTGCGAAAAATAGGGAATTTATTCACAATTTTTGCGAAAAATAGGAAATTTATTCGAAATCTTTGCATATAATTGACAATTTTTTTTTTTGCGAAAATATAAAATTTATTTAATTTTATGGTGAAAAATAGGTAAATTTCCCTATTGCAGGTTATGCAAAGTAATTTGTATTTTATTGTTTTCCTTTATAAAAGGTGTGGTTTGCCTTTCCAAAAAAAACAAAAAAAACTTCTAATTTCTGCTATCTAAAAAACCAAAACCATATTTTCATAATTTTGACTAATGATCATCCAACAAACAGTCAATTATTTTTTTTCCCAAATGTCGTCTTATCAAAATCAAGCCAAATTTACGTGTTTTTTTTCGCATCTCTCCGATTATCCGCAAAACCGAGCTTTCCGGATAATCGAGCTTCTCGTCTATAGGATATAAGGCGCAATTTTAATTTCGATGATAAAAACTGGACCCCATTTTGGACGGGACAAAAATCGTGCTTATCAAGGTCTGGCATTCGTCAAATCCTGGATTCAAAAGTTGTCATAGCAACCCGCTAGGGGTGCTCGTCTACCTTTAGCTATTTGAATATTGAATAAGGGGCCAACACGTGGCCGTTGAGGGGATAAGGTGACGAGAGTACACAGGACAGAAGCAGAAAGCCCTTTGTCCCAAATTCTGTATTAAGGGGGAGTCCCTAAAGGACGCGTGCCGCTTTTTTAGGGATACGAGGACCCACCGTCCAAGGGGGGCGCACCTGGTGGCAACGGCTGAGGCTCGTACCTATACCGAACAAAGATTGGATTTTGGCCCAATTTTGAGTTTGGTTTTTCTGGTAAAGTGGCACCACCAAGATCTTGTTTTCAGAAATTGAAAAAAATATTGTCGTGAGATTTGTAAATTTCAGAAAATTCTGACTAAATTTGGAGTTTTTTGTTCCTATAAAGTTTCTATTTTGATGACATTCTGTATGTGATGGGTTCATGAATTGTCCAATTTATTTGTCACCCTTAAATTAATAATTTTCAGGAAACTTTTGCTTTTAGTTTTGAGTTAACGAACGGTTTTTTTACCAGTCTTTTCCTATTTTTTTTTTGACCACTTAAATTTCAAATTTTTGGTCGAAAATTTATTGAAAATTACGCGTGCTTTTAAAAAGAAATATCTGATGCATCAATATTGATAAAGAATATCAAAATTTTGGCACAACTTTATCGTCTTTTTTATGGTATTTTTTGGCACATGTAATTCATAATTGTAAGGTCATTTTGATGCAAGTTTAATAGGATTTTTTAATACAATTTATAGTCACTTTTGGCACAATTTTATGATCATTTTTTGATAAACTTTATCGCAATTTTTGATACAACTTTATCGTCATTTTTGGTAAAACTTTATGGTAATATTTGGCACAATTTATGATCAATTTTGGTACATTTTCACGGTCGATTTTGGCACAATTATAAGGTCGATTTTATGGTCATTTTTTATGCAAATTTAAGGAGCATTTTTTCTACAATTTAGAATTACTTTTGGCTTAATTTATTGGTCATCTTGGTACGATTTTGTGCATGGTCATTTTTGATACAGCTTTGTCGTTATTTTGGTGCAACTTTTGTTAATATTTCATACAATTTCATCATCATGATTCGCAGAAATTTTGATTCGTGGTTCAGAAAATTGCACTATGACAAAAATACGCATTTTGCTCTTCGTGCATGCGTTTCATCGAGGGCAGTACATTTGGTGAAATTCAAGAATTCAACAAGACCTTAAATTTACAGAAAAGCAAACCAAAACAAATTGGGGAAACATTTTGGAAACCGTCTAAAATTAGGGCACGTTTTAGAGGTCAATTTCAACGGTCATTAATGTGAAGGGTCAGCGAGGGTGGGTCAACCGAACTGACTGAGAGATCGAGTCCAACACGTGTTTACGTTTAAAAAAATACAGGACCTCCTAAAGCTTGCAAGAGCATTCGGACCATGGTCAGTTTTGGCCACTTTAAAAATAAAAAATGGCGACTTTGTATCCTCGAGAGGTCGACTTTCTTCCAAGCGGAATAAACACCTTTATTTGACCGCTTCCACTCTCGTTCACCAGGATTTCAAAAGATTATATACAAAAAAAGATACACCCAATAATCATTCCTTATCGATTTCGTAAAACCTGAAAATAGGCCTATTAGACGCGCTGTCCAGCAGATGGACAGTGGGTTGGTCAGGCTGACCAGTGGACGGTGAAATGCCAGGTTTAGGATTTCGTTTATAGAATTCACTTTCAGTTAAAAATAAACTCAAAGTAATAAATCAGCATAAATAAGTGCTAAATCTGTACACAAAAGTACCAAATCAAGCTCTAAAGAGTATACCAATTAAGCATGTAGAAACTAGACAAGAGCATCAAGTACAAAAGAGCGCAAAAGAGCAGCAGAAAGTAGAAAATCTGTACCAGTAAGAGCATACATCAGTTCAAGATAGTGAGAGCTATATACTTCAGTACTAAATCAGTACAAAAGAAGAGCACTGGATACGGTTTACCAAATCAAGCACAAATTCAGGTAAAATCAATGTTAAACCATGCAGTACCAAATCAGTGCAAGAAAGTACTAAATCAGTAAATCGGGACCAAAAACAGTACATGTACTAAATCAGACTTAATCAGTACTAAACCAGGACCAAAAACAGTTTACTAAACCAGGACCAAAACTACTAAACCACGGACCAAAAACTGTACTATAAATCAAGACCAAAAATAGTACTAAACCAAGACCAAAACATACAGCACTAAACCAGGACCAAAACATGCAGTACTAAACCAGGGCCAAAACATGCAGTACTAAACCAGGACCAAAAACCGTACAAAAACAGAACTGTATCAGGACAAAAAGTACCAAATCAGTAAATATATGTGTCAATTCACAGTATACCAAAAGTACAAAATCAATAAAAACCTAACTAAGCACTTTTTCATTTTTATAATATACAGTAGGCTACTTAACAAAACCTAATCTACATGTATACTTGACTTCAACACATTTACTTTAAAAAAAATGACCGGCGTACGCAGTTGGCATACGTTCGCTTAACATTCGACGAATCCTCAATACGCAAATAAAACTCAGTACGCAAAACCTAACTATATGCAGTAATCCAATAACAACACCACCTTTACTAAATCCTAACCAAGTATAACATTCGAACGTACTTCTACATGTACTCGTATACTTGTATATTTAGACATATAGTCTCACCTATATTTAGATCGATCAAAAGTTGGAAGACAAATTTGCAGACTTTCATCCGCAGATGGCACTACATACTTCACCCTAACCAAGTTGTCAATCGATCGGCGCGCGCGCACAACAGATGTTCCTTCCGTGCGCACCCAAAAACTTGCATTTTCTAGACAGAAAAGGGGTTGCTAGAAAGGGGTGTTGGGTTCAATCGAGCACCTATATAGCCTAATTATTCCCAGAATAAATCCAGGATTGGTCTTTCGCCCCCCAGCGAAAAATAGCCCCATCGACTGCCGGGTTAGGATGAGCCTATATCTTGGTTGGGATTACAATTGCACAAAAGACTGTCGCGAGGTTAAGATTAACGACGGAAAAATTAGAAAAAAAGACTCAATTAATGGCAGTAAAATGAGCGAATTTTCCCATTGACGTCTTATAATAGTTAGGATGCATCCTGGTTGGGATATACCCCATTCTTTATTCGGTTAGGGAAATATATCATTTCAGAATATTAATAAACGAACAAAAATAATGAAAACACGCAGTTTATGGAAGAAAAACGAGCGAATAGTCACAATGACCACAGTCAGGATGTCTCTCTGCTGGGATATATACACATGTAGCCTATACCCCATTCATGCACTACTAGGTTAGAACATGGTTGAGATTACTATCTTAAATGTAGAAAATAATTGAAAAACAACGCTATGCATTTACATGTATATATACATGTAGCAGCAAACCTCATTGGTCCATCAACTGTTTAGTTAGTATCGCGAGTAACTTAACTACACCGTTGACTGCTTGGTTAGGACACCTGCATTTTTAAATGGTTCAACTTCATTGAACTCATAACAAGTAAACTAACGTTATCGCACGCATACTGTACATGGTAACGAAGTAAATTAACCAAATTTAACGGCCCATTAGTCGACATTTCGACCCACGAATTGCGTGCTTATAGTTAGGACGAACCTTGGATTTTTGAAACGATAAATCAACAGTTTTAATAAGGTCATTTTAAAATGTGGAAACGTACCTCAACGCGTACGTGTACAGTATATACTTAATTACCAAGATTAAAGTCCGGTCAAGCAGAGATAAAACCAATTCAATCGTAGATCTAAATCTTCGATAAAGATTCAGATAATTCACAAACACGTTGCACAATTAAATCTCGTTATAATTAATGCCCCGAATGATTAAAGCTCCCGCACCTACATGCATTTGCGAAAATTCACTATATTAACTAATATTCACTAATATATTCACTAATATTCACTTATATTCACTAATATTAACGAAGATGAACATTAGTGTCGCATCGTACTATATCAAAGTACAAAATCCTACAGATAGTATATACATGTACTAAAGACCATGTGTTCCGAAATCCAAAATGTTATTTCGGTTTTCGGAACACTTAGTTGGTCTTTATAGTGCAGTTCATGTATATACTAAACGCTCACTATACGTGTTACACTCAACTTCAAAAACACAAAATTCAACGAATTAAAGGTTCACTATATAGGGGGTTCATTAAGTTTCCGCAACCATTTTTTAAAAAAAAAACGACTATGAATTTTAATGATTTTTGGTAGAGGGCTCATTTAGTGCTCATCCTAGATCAAGGCGAATTAATCACGCGTACTAAGGGATCACTTAGTGTTTACTAAAGGGTTCCCCCCAGTAATTTCATTTTCAACTTCCCTGACATTTCCAGGTTTAAAAGAAAAGGTCCCTGACCAATGACAATGTCAAAAATTGACATATTTTGCCAAATTTACTATACATGTAAGGATAACTTTTAAAATGAACATAGAAACATTTTTAAAATCTGCATGAAAAAAATGTGAAAATGTTGGAGTTTAGTATTCGGATAATTATGAAAATCTGTACTCGGAAAACGTGGAAAATTTGTAAATTTTGCCTTCGGAAAATGTGGAAAATTTTGCAAATTTCTATTCGGAAAATGGGCCCTGAGCTAACCGATAGAAGCATTAATTTTGGATCGCAACAACATGACTGCATACGTTGAATTTCCCTAACTTCTCCAGACATTTTCAAGTTCCCTGACTTTTCCAGGTTTTCCAGTTCTGGGGGTATCCTGTACTACACATACTGTCCCTCGAGGCTATGCATTATATTCAATGCAAAATGAATATTTTCGAGGACTAGATCTACACTTGACCATGCACCCTTAGTGCGCGCGCTTTAGATGTCCACAAGTCAACCGTTAGTATAGTTTTGACGAGTCAAAGATAAGAATTAGAAGATGAAATAAAATCATACAATATTGACTATAGGTTTACCTAGTTTGACTAAGTTTTATACACGTACAAACTAAGTACGATATAGCTCCGAACCTACAGTGCAGTACATGTACTGGACAAACGGTTTTACTGAAAGCATTTAGGTCCTTCGAATTAACGCACGGCGCGCTGGACATTCGGACACTATATAGTTTCGGTGATACACGCGTTTATCATTAATGACAATTAAATTAATTATCGAACAAATAAACCAAAAAGTTGAAATAATTGAGGTAATTATAAAGAAAGACTGGAAATATAGCCTCAATCTATTAACAAGTGGCACAATTTCAAACGTGGACAAGACTTAATACATAACTATATACTGTACTAATATTTCCAAAATATTATTCAAAAATTAAACCGATAATGTACCAAAGTTTAAAATAAAAACTTTTTTTACAAAAAAAGGCGGCAACACAGGTATTTTTCGAAATTAAAAAATACAAACGAGAACAACTTTTTTTGAAATATATACTTCTATACGTGTATTGTTTATAATAAAGGCACTGGAACATGTTTTCAGTATTCTATATTGCAGTATGCTCTTCTAGCATCTAGCACTAAGTATTTACTTATATTTATATATCTACCTGTATATTTATAAATATTATGTATTCATTTTTATTAAATATGTTTACTTTTGCTGAAGATACCACAAAGCTTTTCGATTGATTGAACTGAAAAACAAAACATTCAGAACTGTATATGTATATAATCACAATTTGTTCGACTCAATTCTCACACTTGAGTATACGCCTCCGATACCGTACTCGAATTAAGTATACTTTAACTGCGGTTTACGAACATCGACCCGTGCATTTCATGGGACCTTTCAAAAATCGAAACACACGTACATTGCAGTTATTCCATATAGCGATCTCGAACTCGAGTATAGGTCTCAACGTACTTCCTCAAGCAGGCATGCACTGCAGGTTGCCACGCCATACTCAAGTAGATCTCACTCACGAGGGGCGTTCAATAAATATGTACTTTTTTCATTCAAAAAATCGACTGTACCGGACAATAATTTAAATATATACTGACGTTAACAACCACGGGCTCGAGTAGGACTCTCCGCGCTGCAACAAGCTGGACTCAAGCTCGATCACACTCATGAGTGCATCATTAACAAACAAACCCAAAATCATACAACATCTGGGACACTCGACTATAGATTTAATGACTTCATTACACGTATCGACATAATTGGTATCTTGACAATCTCAGCTCTCCACGTTTCCTCAAGCACAACTCAAGCCCGAACTCACTCTTAAGGGGGGGGGGTGCATTGAAAAACACCCACAACCCAATATACCTTACTTAATCTTGCATGCCCTCGACTCAAACTACTGAATCAAGTACTGTATAGTCTCCCCTCGTGTAGTCAAACACTCGAATCAAGCCATACTCGAGCACGACCTCACTCGTGAAGGAAGGGACGTTCAAAAAATACTGAAAAATTTAAAAAACAGGGTATACGCTCACCGTTTTTGCGTCTCGGGTTCGCTTGTTTTCTTCGGGTGCACCTGGGTCCTGCAACAGCGGCTTCGGCCATCTTCGTCGCATTCGGGAAAACCCTCGAGAAGTATCTTCTTCCTCTTTTCCTTTCTTCCTTTTTTTATTATGTTTTCCTCCACTTTTTTTACCCTTCGTTTTTCCTTTTTTTTGTAAATTTTTGCGGGGCACAAAAATAAATATATAACTCTCGCTTCCGGCACACGAGGTACCCCCGTCTCACGTTTTCGACACGCTCATCGCAACGACGCTCGAGGCGAGGCGGTCCCCGCGCGACGTAACAACGACGGCTGAAGCAGCTGCGGCGACGACCAGCGACGACGACGTCATATTATCATATACTTTTTTTTTTTCTTCAATTTCACTCGTGGTGGTGGCGTCCCGTTTTTTTTTTTTACTATAATTCAGATTTTCAGAAGATCTTCTGACGTCTCGTTTTTCCCGAAAACAAAAACAAAAAACAGCCTAACAAAAACCGACTTGTTACCGGGAAAAAAATATATTTCACTTTCGTCGCAATACCTCGCCCGCAGGTTATTCGGGTCGTTCCAATCAACCCAGCGTCAGGTGAGTGTCGTAACCCCTTTTAAAGGTCCTTATCTCGTACCGGTTAGGATGTCCGATTTTTTTTATACCAAAATTACGAAATCTAGCGGAGTTGTTTTTCGGAGTTGGCACACCTGGTCGTGTCCTTTAAACCCGGTCGTCGAACCTCACGTCGGTTAGGATGCTATTTTCATACCGGTTGGGATGTCCCAATCCAGTCCCGAAAAATATCCCGTCGTCGATTTTTGGGGGGCGCCTTTTAAATCGTTCCTGGCACGCACCTGGTGTGTCCCTTGCCGCTTAGGTCCTTATCATACCGGTTAGGATGCTGCTTCATACCGGTTGGGATGTCCGAAGTTGACGGTATCACTCACGAAATTTCGAATAAACACAGTTTCTGGGGGGTTCGCACCTGGCGTTCTTACCGGTCGTGTCGGTTAGGATGGTCCTTATCCCGGTTGGGATGTCCCTAAAAAATCTGTCGAGCGCACCTGGGCGTCCTCACCGTGGTGTTTCGAGCGCCGTTCAGGTCCTTATCATGTCGGTTAGGACGCTCGCTTCTTACCGGTTAGGACGACGTTCGTACCGGTTAGGATGTTCCAAATTCGGGAGTAGCGCACGGACGACGGGTCCTCCTTCCACCTGGGGGTTAGGATGACCTTTTATACCGGTTGGGATGACGACGATCGCCGTCTCGTCCTCCTAGCCGCCATATTATCGCCGCTCGTTTTCAGTCTGTGGGGGAGGATGAAATTGTTACTGTCCTGGAGATGCTCTGTTCGCCGTGCTAGTGACAGTGGCTTCTGTCTGGTGCCCGTGGCTTGGGGCGACGGAAGGACGGACGGTGAGCACTCGTTGTCTCCTCTGCTTCTCTCGCGTGTGTTTGGCGTGCGTCTTTTACGCTATTAAGGGGAACGGATCCCCGACCCCGAAATCCATGGGAATGAAAAGCGGCAACGACGCGCGAGTCACCCCCCCTCCATCTCTACGTCGCGCTGCCATTGGCTCATTCCTGCTACACGTTCATTGGACGATGACTTCTCACCTCGCCAGGTTGCTCCGCCTTACGACGGTGGCAAAAAGCGCTCCTTGTTTCGTTTTCCTCTTGCACGAGACACGGGGAGAGGAGAGGGCGCCATGCTCGCGGCGCCCTCGCGCGGCACTTTCAGTCAACGCGGTCGGCGTCTCTGCTGCTCCCAACTTACCTAGACGGGGACAGTCGAAAAGTCATTGGTTGAAACATGTGCAACTTCAAATTTCAAATAACGAACGCTCCAATTTCCGTACGGTAAAACCTGGAAAAGTGACCACCTGTTCATGTTGACCACTTTTAGTGTTTTGGTTTTTTCTAGCGTATACGTTTCCTTTATAAAAATTCTCTGTATAGTGACCATCTGTCTATTGTGTACGGTGACCAGTGTGTGTTGGTTTCTTTGCAATTTTTAAATTGTCCATGTGCCTTAAAAAGTGACCGGATGAATAGATGAGCCACCTTGCATCCTGCTTTAACCCTAGTGGTTCTCGAATAATTCAGCCAATCGTGTTATTCGGATCGAAAAAAATCACTGAAAACATGATCATGAGAAGCAAAAAGCATTTCAAACGAGGAAAACTTGATAATTTTTACTTTGAAATAGCAAATGTGCAATAAGGCAATAAATATACTGTATGTAATGCATATGGACATGATGATTCTGTATTTTTTACTACGTGTATTACAATCTACATGTACAAGTACAGTGTGCATGTTCGTTTTAGCCTAATTCTGGCATTGTTTGCATATTGACCACCTGTGTACAGTGACCAACATTGCATTTTTTTATGGTCACGCTTAACAGGTTTTACTGTATCTTATTTAGTTGAAACTTAAATTTCTTGTCTCCATTTTCTGGTGGATGCCCTCGCTATGCATATGTACACGCAGGCCCAACTGGTCATCATTTTATACGCAATACGTTTAAAAATCACTAAAGGTTATCGTGGTTTTTAAACCAATTCATGCATTCTTTTTGCACAACCGTCTACGGTTCATTGACATTTTCCCCCTAGAAATATTTTCCCGGACTTTTTTTCCCTAACAATTTTACCCCGGACATTGTTTCCCCAAGATATTTTCCCGAGGACATTTCTTTCCATGACATAATCTCACCAGACGTTTTTTCACGGGGAACTTTTTCCCCAACATGATTTCCCCGAAGATTATTTCCCGGACTTGTTTTCCCTAACATATCTTCCCAAGGACAATTGTTCCTATCTATAATTTTACACCAGACATTGTCTTCCTAATCATTTTTCCTCCCGAAATTTATCCCCTGTGCCACCAAGGAAGAAAAAATATCGAGATTGTGCCCTGCGAATTCAACAAATTGTTGGGAAGTATGGCGAGATGAATTTATTG
>JAQGBX010002338.1:0-20839 GCA_034698745.1 Megaphyllum sjaelandicum | reverse complement strand
TTAATTATGCGCTGTTCTGGTTTTAGCATGCAGAGAATTATATCACAATTTTCCAGTACACATTTTCTTAAAAATGATCGCTATGTGCGCAATTTTATTAGCAAAATCGCTACTATGATTTTACCTTTGTACGCCTCTCGGCATTTATTGAACTAAAGAATAAATAAAATTGGGTTTTTTTTTTACCAAAAAATTTCTTTCACTTATTTTACTTCTACGTTGTTTTATTTCGAAAACTTTTCATTTTCAATTTCAATTTTAATAAAAGTGGCTCAGAAATGGCTTTTACTATACTACTAATCTAAACCGACGATTTCAACAGCCTCTAAACCAGAACGGATTCGGATAAGTAAGTATACGAACAAAGTTTGAAATTAATGCATTTCTTAGTTTTTTTACGCAGAACTACGTCTTTCCCCGACTTAAGCTGCCAATGTAAAAAATTGTGCGATTATATGTCTGAAAATTTGCCTGATTCAACTCCCTTTCCAATGTCTGAAAAATGCTAAATTAAATGTTCGATTAAGTGATCGAAAGCAATGCCCGATTAAAATGTATTTTTGATGAAGTCGAGGAAAGAGTATGGAAGAAACGAGGGATTTACGTAGCTGTCGGTGGACATTATTAATATTTATAAACAAATGCCCAGAGAAAAGCTACCAAAGATTGTTCCCTATTAATCATGACATTTCGAGACATTGATGCTCCCCAATGGTGTTGTACAAATGCAATATTTTCTCACTCCTATAAATCGTCTGCTTCCAGAGTAACTTGTTTAACAATCTTAAACTTTATCAAAAACATCACCAAAGAATGAAATTTCGATATGTAATAATGGATTTTTCTTAAAAGGACATTTCAGAAAAAAAATCGGAAAACTTTCCATCCCACCCATTATAAAAACAAATGTAAAATCTGTTATCAATTACTCTACGTGATGAATTAAAATTGTTTTATAAAAAGTATAGGAAATAATTTTATGTTAAATAATAGATGAATTTATGCGGAACTTCAACATACGACACGTGTCTTTCAGCAAATGGCATGCTTTACTAATACTGTACTATATATTTTTAGGACAAGTTATCTTTACAGTGTATCTTAGTTTACAGATCGATATCTTGATTTCATTTTTAACAATGAAAGAAAGCTTAAGTGATTTGTGAACGAGATAATAACACAAAGACCCATAAAAACACCCTTATGAACCATCATTTAGTATTTTTTTTTATTTATAGCAGCAATTGTTGTTGACCATCTTAAAAATGCTACCGTTTTTGAAGGAAGCAGGGTTGTTTTGAAATGCGAATTCAACGAAACTGTCAAATGCGTATGGTTCCGCAATGGTACAGCGGTGATTATTGAAAGGCGTTACAGATATCTTAATTACACTGTTAAGCTTCTGACCTTACGAGTACAGGTAAGAGCAATTCAGACTGAAATTCCATTAATGACATCTTATGAATTGCTACAACCTTTGATGCATCCAAACTTGACATTTCAGCCACAGTTGAAGCACCAAAAGAAACGCTTATTTTAGGATTGCCTATGACTAACTTTATACTCTTTGCCATCATTGGCCTGTTGTTGGGGGCAACACTGTTTTTAACTGTTGTTAAATGTGTTCGCAGAAATAAAGGTATTCACTTTATCCCATCATTCATAATTTTTCAAATGTAAAACTTGAAGCTGCATATGAGATATTATACATAGTCAAATCCGTTCATTTCAGGCAAAAGAAGACAAAACTTGAAATATTCAGTGTAAGTATGCCAATTTCAAAGAATGGTATGGTACATGTCTGTGCTCCCCAATGTTACTTTCTCTTCACGGAACCATTTTTTTCCCAACAATTTGCCTCCTAAAACAAATGAAAACAAACAATACTCACCACTTAAACAAAAAGTTAACACAGAGATCATTTGTTGAAATTCCCATAAAATGCTGTTTACATTTATGTACAAATGATATTAATTTTAACTAGGACCTCATGTGAGACATCCAGACCTCAATCTGATCCAGCGTTACACGATTACCATTACATCACGACACGACAGAAAAGGTCAGAAGAGGGATATCTGGGATATCTGGTTCCTAGACATGCGCAAACGGACAAACAAAATTCAGAAGATAATCCCGAATATCACATTTACCAAGAAATCCCAGAGTAGTAGTACAATTAAGTTAACTATAATGTTAAGTTTGTCAATGTTAATAATAGAATAAATGGATGATAAATATGTATACGGTGCATATGGACAAGTTTTTACCAGAAATTGAACTATATATGTAATATTTCTTGAAAATTACATAAAAATTATGAATATTTTATATATACTGATAAAGTAGGCCTATACTGGAAATGCATTTCCAAAGAATGTGCGATAATGTTTAATTTAATTTCAATGACTTAAATTTCCATATTATTTAAATTAACGAGTGATACATTATGAGGATAACTATTTTTTTTATTTTGTGTCAATTATCTATATTTACTCAATGATACTACTCTCGTATTTAATAATCTCTTCTCAACATTTACTTAGATGTGTCATTTTTGGTTTCCCGTTTCTGCATTCCTAAATTTAGTGACGATAGGATTATACAGTACTTGTACCACATCATCTGCCTTATGTGTAGAAAATACTAATCATTGCATTATATTAAATTGCAAACAAAATGGAGGAAATCTGATATGAAACAAGAAACACCTTTAATTCGTAAGAAAATAACATGGACTAAAAAGTACTAATGATGGCTATGATCGAGTTTAACATTAACTTCACGTTACTCGTTTTTCTTTCCTGCATTATAACAACATAGTCGCTAAGTAAGTATAACATTGCAACTTTTGAAGGATTTAAGTTTGATTTCTGCTTCAACATGACTTTTATTACGTACGATTCATTAATCATTGATGCATCGTGGTTGGAAACCGCGAAAATACGAAATAATTTACAAAAATACCTCAAAATTTAACTTAAGTGTTAGATTCTTTTGGTTTCCTGGACATTTAAGATATTGATGTCCAGTGTATCATGATCATTCTATGTATATCCAACTCTTGTATTTGTACTTTAAATTAACAGAAGTGATTGTCCATCCAGAGAATGCGACTGTCATGGAGGGAGACAATGTTACTTTAAAATGTATGTTTAATGAAATAATCGATAAATGCGGATGGATGACACGTGGGGAATATGTAACAGTTGGTCGGAGCTATCAATATTTAGATACAAATGCCAACGGAAAAAACACTATCGACTGCACCTTATACTAATCGTAATATTTCGAGAGAAAGATGTCGGCGAATGGCAATGTTTAAATGCAGTACGTACCCTAGCTAACCCTACTTTGAATTTACTTATCTGATTATATTATACCAACTACGTCACTACCGAATCCTATATATCTCCATCAGTAAGTAGGCCTACACCAAAAGTTTTCAGATATTTCCTTTCTATCATTGAAATAGTTTCTATCAAATTATGTATGCAATATCATGCGGTAACTTCGTTCCTCTCAAACCAAATTTTATTAACTTCACAAAATATCTCAAAACAAACCACTTGAAAAACAAAATTGTAGTTTACGAGACACTGCATGCACTACATGTCTGTAAAAAATTAACGAGATGTCGATAATTTACATCATTTATAATGATTAAATGTATCGATACAGTATACAGTGTTTTTAAACTCATAGTACAAACTCAAACTGGTGTTAGGTACAAACTGGCCTAAGGTACAAAGGTCACTATTAAACGGTTATGAATGTTTTAATTTTGGAAATTTTTAACAAGGGAGTAAACTGAGGTGCCCCTTGCGCATTGCTTTCCTTACAAACAATAATGCGATGCGAGACAGTCTTTTGAAAGGGGCACCTCCGTTTACTCCCATGTTAATTAAGAATTTCCAAAATTAAAACATTCATAACTTTTCAATAGTGACCTTTGGACCCTTGGTTTTTTGGTGAAAAATGTTTACCTTAGTTCACTCTAAAACCAGTTTGAATTTGTACCATGAGTTCAAAAACACCCTTTTACTGAAAATGCAAATACATTAGAACTCCAATTATCCGAATCCCTTTCAGAAAATAAATTTAAGACGGAAACGTATGTACATGTACTGCCATTCGCATTGGCTTCCGAAAACGGATCAAGCCAGTCAAATATCTTACTTTGACCGAGATGTTCAGCAAACAATGACTTTCATTTACCATATGTACATGTACTAATGTACAGCACTCGTAAGTACATACGCTATTTAACATGTAAAAGTGTTGCCTTTTTATTTAATTAAAAATGCATCCTGTACTGAAAATAAGCTCTTTTTCCTTAAAATAAATAATATATGTACCCTTCTTTCGGAAAAAATCCAATTATCCGAACTTTTGATTATCCGAATGGGTTGCGGTCCCAATTGATTCGGATAATTGGAGTTCTACTGTACAAAGACAAAGAGCGCGAACTAATGCTTAATTTTCATGACCTTTCAATATAACTTAAATTGACAAGTAATGCATGTTGCTGATAGCTTGTTGTTTATTTTGTGTGAAGCAATATTTAGTTAATGATACTATTTGTTAATCTCGTCTTAATATTTACTTAACTTTTTTATTTTCGGTTTCGCATTTATGAACGCCACAATTTACGCGACATTTAGATGATTCCGGTTAATAATACATCTTAGAAGTTACAAATTTTACGGAAATATTTTTAAATATCCGCAATATAATTAAAAACAACATGTAGGTAAATGGATACGAAATAAGGAATGCCTTCAAGTTGTATTGAACAAACTTCGAATTTTGATTTTTAAGAAATATAATTTTAAGGACAATAATGGTGGCATTGATCGAGTTATACAAAATTGGGATACTCGTGTTTCTTGTCTGCATATTAACAACATCATCGCAAGGTAATTAAAAGTTAATCTATAACAGTATTTAAGCTCAAATGTAGTTTAATCTTGCTAGTTTAAACTTGAATTGAGAATTATTGGATCCATTAAACACTGATGCATACATATAATTAGGCATGCCTAAACATGGAAAATGCATGAAATATTTTTCAAACAAACTGTAGTAATCTAGAATAAAGTGATGCGATATTTTATTGTTTGGTATAATTAGTGAAATATGTAAACCATATAATTGCGAATTAAAGAAGCCTGTCTTGAAGATGTCCATTAAAACGTTAATTATGTTTTCGTCGTATTAACTTATCAAAATGTCATTTCAAATTTCATTTCTATTTATAGCATCGATAGTTGCTGTTCATCCCCAGAATGCTACTGTAGTTAACGGAGGAGACAATGTATTAAATTGTAAATTTAACGAAATCATCGACAAGTGTTTGTGGATCAGAAATGATTCAACCATAAAAATCAATGATCGTTATAAATATTACAATTCAAGTATGATTAATGGAACAAAAACGGATGATTGCTCCATTGAAATCAGTAATTTCAGTTACATTGATGCTACCCAGTGGCACTGTACTTGTACTGGAGATTCGAATCCTAATACTACTAAATATGAACAATGCAAGTCGAATTTCGCATATTTATCAATGAATACATCTGACGAAACAGCAGAAGAAGAAACGAACGCAACGTTAAGTGATTTGTTGATTAGCAACAGTAAGTTTAACGGAAGAATTTATTTATGCATTCCTTTTTTAAATCTTAAAAAGTTATGAAATTGTAGCATACATTCCAAGCTTGAAAGCATAATGAGTATCTTCGACTTGTAAACTTCTGTAGCAAATTATTCTTAAAAGGACATCTCAGAAACATTAAGAAAGTTATGGTAAAATTTTCATCCTACCCGTTATAAAAAAATGTAAAATCTGTCATCGATTTCTCTATGTGATAAATTGAATTAATTTTTCATCAAAAGTAGGAAATAATTTTTATGTTAAATTAAAATAAACTTATGCGATACTTCCACTTGCGACAGACGTGTTATTGTGTTAAAATTTGCTAGTGCATGTCTTCCAGCCAATGCCATGATTAACTAAACCCGTACTGCACATTTTCAAGACAAGTGTTCTTTAGTTTATCATAGTTTACAGATATTATAAGTATATTTTCAACATTGAAAGGGAGGTTTTAAGCGATTTGTGAACGACAGAATATACAACACAAAAGGCCCATAAAACCACTTATTAACCAACATTTAGTCTCGGATATTTTTGTTTATTTGTAGCAGCAACTGTTGTTGACCATCCTGAAAATGCTACAGTTTTTGAAGGAAGCATGATTGTTTTGAAATGCAAATTCAACAAAACTATCAAATGCGTATGGTTCCGCAATGCTACAGCGGTGAAGATCGAAGGGCGTTACAGATACCTCAATTCTGCAATTAATGGAGAAGAGAGGATTGATTGCTTTATTAAAATTGTTGAGGTTCAACAGATTGATGCAACTCACTGGCAATGTGCCTGCAGCGTGGGTTCTGACTTACCAAATGCAACGTGCAAGTCAAATTTTGCATATCTAACATTAAATAAATCAAATGCAAACAAAAAATCAACAAAAACAGCGAAAGAATCTGGCTTTATCGGTATATGTAAGAGCAATTTAGACTCAAATTCCATTAATGACATCTTATAAGATGAGTTGCTTCAACCTTTAATGCATTCAAACTTAACATTTCAGCCAAATTTGAAGTACCAAGAGAAACGATTATAGGATTTGCTATGACTGACTTCTTACTCTTTATCGTCATTGGCCTGCTTTTGGTGGCAATACTATTGTCAACTATTGTTTACTTTGTTCGAAGGAATAAAGGTATCCACTTTATCTCACTTTATCACATAATTATTTATTTTTCAAATGTAAAACTAAAGTCTGAATATAAGGCATTATATAAAGTCAAATCCGTTCATTTCAGCCAAGAGAAGACAAAACTTGAAATCTTCAGTGTGAGTATGCCAACTTCAAGCAATAGCATTGTACATGTGTTTCCCAATGTTACTTTCTCTTCACACCCTGTGTTCCCTTAGTTATTTCTATTTATTTTCAATTACGTTATATGAAAACATACAATACTCTCCACCTCAACAACCGTTTGTTTCTCTAAAAATCGGATCTTCGTAAAATCAATGTTTAAAATGAAATATTTTTATCCCATAACATAAAACTTTAATTTTTCCTTTTCATATACAGTATTTACAACATAATTGAGCAATTCCTGACAAAGATTAATACAAATTTAGAAAAAAATTAACAAATGTTTAACGAAAATCATAATTTTGTGATCATTATCATTATCCCAATTATTGGATGACCCTTTTTGAACGTATATTGCAATAACAACCAATCATAAGTCTTGCTTCATTACTTTTACATGCCTTATTAACAATAATTTCAGTAATGTTAAAGAAGTTATGACGAAAAAAACTTCAGAAAATCAAAATAAAATTATTTTATTGTAAAAGTATATTAAAAGCCATTGCTTTGCATCACCTTTTTTTTTTAAAAAAAAAAAAAGGTTTTTATTATCAGATGAAGTAAGTTAAAATGAAAATTAAGATGAAATAAAACTTATTTCAACCACGAAGTACAACTTGTGGAATCAATCAAAGTTTATATTCTGAAAGTGAATTTGTAATACCCTGAAAGTTTACATAAAATGCATCACAATTATTCATAAATACAGCATTTATAAAATAAATGTTGATTGAAAATTATAAAATAAAACTAACTTATCAGAAAACAAAAAAGACTTTCAGAAAAAAAAGTGATACAGAGATGACTTTTGTTATACTACCACATGTAATTTATTTTGTTATATTAATGTAAGTATCGTCCGCAAGATTTAAAATTTCTCCAAGATATTCACTAAATTGTCCATTCCTTACGCATTTGCCATGACATCCCAAACGGAGCCCACACCAATTTCTACAGTACATTTATAATGTCAAGAAATACTGATATAGTTTTTCAATATTTATCTTGTTAGTGCTTTGGCAGAACTTCCAAGCAATATAGTACGTCACGAATCATCTCCAAATATGAACCAATCGACAGAATCAGTCTGTACTCTTTGTCATCAGCACAAGCCAGAGCCATGTTCATCAGGGGGCGTTTGGTCAGCGCCCTATTACGAATGCAGGGACAAGTTCCTGCCATTACCGGAAGTGACTGAGCAGTTACCATCGTACGAGGAGGCCAACCTACGTCACGACGAGAACTTGGATAAATTATACGAAGAAATGCCCATTCGGGAATCCATCGGACATTACATGTACATCGATGAATTCAAACAACAAGAACCAGAAAATTCGCCGACAATGACCAATTCCAGTTGGTCAACAGAGGTCAATCCATTGTACGATGAAGTTCCAACTCATGAAACCAGCGAAACGGAAGCCGATGATGTCTCCAATGAGATAGTACGTTTTGAGATGGGGTGCGAAGATGTCCTCTACACTAGGGTTCAACCCAAGACAAAGTCAAAGGACAAACCAACAAACTGATTTAGAATGAATCAGGAATAAAATTACAAATTCTAAATCAATCAGCAATCAATAAATATACATGTATTAAAATTAATCATGAAAATATTCTAGATATGTAGGCAATTTAAATAGAAATTACTTTTAGTTATATTATTGTTAATACTTATAATTATAAATTTATCTTATAAGAAACGAAATATGCAAAACTAATTACAAATCTAACCTCAATAAAAAAAATTCTGAAATAGATTAAAAATTTAGACGAAAAATCTGTCAAAAAAATGTACCCGCAACATATAGATAAGAAATTATTTTACATTATTTTATTTTATAAAAAATAAAAACAATCTGCAGCATAAAACGATTATATTTACGAAATATTTCATGTGCTTACTGTATAATTTGTTGAATTCACAGGTCCAAAAATGTTCTAAGATCAAGGATTCAAAACTGAGTGTTGACGTTAAGATAAAATTTTTAACTTTAATTGCAGATATCATATATTTATTTTTAACGTAGGCTAATCTTTATTTATTTTTCAACATCTACTGCATTTTCTTTCCTTTTGAGTAGCCTACATTTTCATTTCCAGAATATAAACTACGATATGACACCGTGCGATTATTTCACATCTACGTTTTTTACTTTTGATAGTTTCGATTTCAGTTTACATGTAAATACAAGTAAGTGTGAAGAACAACCGCATCAATTTTCACAATTTGAACAGAAATTTAAGATGAAATATTTCAATGAACTTTTTGGCATAACATCGTGCATTTGATCAAAAACTAATTTGGCATCAGCGATGGAAGTCAGTCTGATCAAATTGATTATTGTTCTCATCAGCGCAAGAGGAGCAATATGTCAAGGTACATGTAAAATAGTAAATTTAATCCACCTTAATGCCAGTTTATGTATTATTATAAAGTGATCAAATTTATTTAGATTAGTTTGAATCGTTAATCCGTTTTATCTATTATACGAGCCACCATAAGTTAGTTTTAAGGTATCTTGAGATTCGTCTAAACGAGGTTCCGATGTAGCTAATATTGAAAATTATGTTCATGGTATTGCAAACCAACAGGAAGACCATTAGAAGACCAATAACAGAATATTGGAATTTTAAAATTCGTATTACCAGATCATTTAACTTTAATTTTAATTTAAATTTATTTGTAGCTTCGAAAGTTGCAGCTCATCCTCGCAATGCCAGTGTTTCGGAAGGAAGCAACGTTCTTTTACGATGCAAATTTAAAGAAGCCATTGACAAATGTACGTGGTACAGAGGTGGCACTGCCATCAAAATAAATGATCGTTACAGTTACGTCGATTCCATGGACAATGGCAAAAACACCACTGACTGTTCCATCGAAATCGGACAATTCAGTAAAATTGATGCCACTCATTGGCACTGCTCATGCACTGCCACAGATTCTGAGATAAAAGAAGTATGCAAGTCGAAAACTGCACATTTGATAATGAATGTTTTGGATCGAACAAAGATGTTGCCGACAACAAGAGCAATAACGACGATTCCAACAATGATGTTTTTAACAACAAGAACAACCCCAACGATTCCAACAATGTTTTCAACAACAAGAACAAACCCAACGTTGCCGACAATGTTTTCAACAAGAAGAACAACCCCAACGTTGCCGACAACAAGTACAACAACTAACATAACGACGTTGCCAACAACAAGTACAACAACTAACATAACGACGTTGCCAACAACAAGTACAACAACTAGCATAACGGCGTTGCCAACAACAAGTACAACAACTAACATAACGACGTTGCCAACAACAAGCACAACAACTAACATAACGGCGTTGCTAACAACAAACGTAACAACGACGTTGCTAACAACAATCACAACAATAACTTTTCCATCAACAAGGTCAACCTCAACGTTGCCATCAACAATGTCTCCATCAATAATAACGTTGTCAACAGTGCTACCATCAACGCCAATAACATCTCAGGAGTCTGCAAAGTCCACAACTCCGAATTTACCGAGAAATGGTAACTTTTAAACATTAACCGGTTTTACCGCAAAGATTTCTTGGGCTTATGATATTTAATTTTGATGTAGTTCCAGACACTATTCTTCCTGATCACAAGTTATTTAAAACGAACTTCATGATTTATTTCGTGATTGGAGTGTTTCTGGGGACAACGTTCTTCGTGGTTTTGTTTATTTGCATTCGTAAAAATAAAAGTACGCATAAGAACTCTTTAAACAAACATTTATAAATAATTCAAAAAAATTTAATTGAAAATTAATCTAAACTGTTTATTACAGAAAGAAGAGGAGCAAACTCAGAACCTAAAATGTGAGTCTTATTGACTAAATTAATAAAAATAATTATATTTTTACATTTTTTTTTAAGATTGTCCTGAATCAAGAGCATATTCTCCCAACCCTAAACCAATTGTTTATTCAATCAATGTAATTAAGAGGGTTTACCAGTGTTCCTTTTGTTATGTGTGGATTTTGCGATGCATTTTGAAATTACTTTCATATTGTGGAATGATTTTTAAATCATTTCATGCATTTTGAAATAATTTCAAGTGAAGTTAAAAACACTAATTTAAATGAATGTTTTAAATAACTGATGCAATATAAATTTAAAAATGTGCTTTCATATGTTTGTACAGTGTATATTACAAAACATGTTTACATTGTAAAATTGTGAAATGTATTTCGAAATTCTTCAAGAAAATGCCTCTAAAAACTAAGCAAAATGCACAATGGTATGCACTTCGAAATACATTTTATAATGCAGTACGAAATACACGTTTGCAACGCATTATGAAATATATTTTGTAATGCATTTAAGGGTTGCATTTTGAAAAGCATCGTAAAATGTAATTTTAAACGTATTTTTGAATGCATTTTGCCAAAATGTGTTCTGAAATATTTTTGGAACGCATAATGAAATTTACTCTGAAATATTTCGGAATTGCATTTCTGAATGGAAATTCATCTTATTTTAAATGAATTTTTAAATAAATTTGTAAAATGAATTTCGTAAATTATTTTCAAAATTCATTTCGTTTTCTAAAGGAAAAGTTATCACTGATTGGAAATTTATTTTTTAACTTCCCTGACTTTTCCAGGTTTAAGAAAATGTTCGCTGACCAATGACAATGTCAAAAAATGATATTTCGCAAAATCTAAATAGGAAAATATTTTACAAAATGTACAAAATTCGAAAAATTGACATTTTTGTATTCAGAAAATGTTTAAAATTTGCAGTGTTTGAACAATTTAGAAAAAAATACTCGGAAAAGGTGGAAAAGGTTTCAAAATCATATTCGATAAAAGTGGGAAATTTCTTAATTTTGTTTTCGGAAAACGCTGGACAAATTTTGCAAATTTGCACTCGGAGACAGAACCCTGAGCAAACAACCATGTAGAAGCAATAATTTTGGATCGCAACAACATGACTAAGTTAAATTTCCCTAACTTTTTCAAAATAAGGCATTCTTCCCTGACTTCTCCCTGACTTTTTTAGACATTTCCAAGCTCCCTGACTTTCCCAGGTCTGGGGGTACCCTGTATTGATTATCTACGTTTTTAGTGTCTTTACAGAATTGCCTAACAGCTTAACGAGCCAAGATCCATCCCCAAATGTGGACCAAGAAACCGAATCCATCAGCAATGTACACGTATGTCATCAGTACGAGTCAGAGCCATGCTCCCTCGGGAGCCTTTGGTCAGCGCCCTATTACCACCAGCATAGGGACATATGTCAAACAATACCAGAATTGGATGAACAAGAGCAATCCTACGATGAGTCAGTTGATAATATATTATACGAAAAGATGCCCAATAGCCAATCGAACCACCATTACGTGTCCATCGAGGAAATCGGGAAGAAGTCATTAGTCGGGTCATCGACACTGACCAATGACACTCAATCAACAAGTCGTAATAGATTGTATGAGGAAATTCTCATTTAAGTTACTAATGTTGACAAACTGTATCAATAAACTTCATTGAATGTTAATAATAAGCAGTAATGACTGTTAATGACGAGTAATGACAATAGTTTTCAACTTTTGTTAAATCAACAAGTTTATTACGTTTTGGAGACTCAGCTCCCATAACAGTGTTAAATTAGTGATTAACATTCAGTGGTAATTTGCGATTATATTTACGATTGGTGCACGAATAATACAGTTGATATGATTGATAATAATATATGAAGTACATTAAAGTTATTACTATTGGGGAAGGTCAATCCGGAGAGTTTTGTTTGGCCCCATATAGGAAATACAATTTTGTAGAACTACACTGTACATGTAAACTGTCTGAAGGAAGGCATTTAAAAAACGCGAGAATCATTAATCCAATTGGGTTAGAAAATGTTAATGTCTATACGTTAAACATGGATGTTGCTTTCTTAGAATTTAAATTCACTTTTGAATTGTTTTGACAACGTAATATTGTTGGTTGAAAGGGGTCCTGATAAGCTAAGCCGTGTTTCCAAAGCATTAATGCTAGCACACGTCTAAATACTTCGAATTAATCGAGAGGACGGGGTCACTGCCTATCCAATCCAAAAAAGCGATGGATGATGCACTCGCTATTCATTTATCTTAAACTGTAGTTAATCCTAGTTTATTTTCTTGATTATGAAGTGATTGCCGAAAACTAATGCAAGACTTGTACACTGTATGGTGTATTATTGAGCAGTAGATGAAACATAATGGGATTATATCTTAATTGTTTACATGTACATCTACAGTATAACTGAATTTCATTTGAAAATGCATTCATGAAAAAAGTACTGTTACATCTTGCAATTATGATATAATGTACGTTATTATACAGTACCCACCATTTCTGTCTAACCTAAAGACTCGTCAAGTTTTCCACTGCATGGTAACACCATCTTGTGAGTAAAAAAAACTATTTCACTTTGTTGAAATGTAAAATTGCTTTTACGTCTCTTGCCTGCAGCATTCATGTGACCAAAATTGGCTTTAAAAGACCTTGCTTTGAAAGAAACACCCTGGTTTTGCGCGTGCTTTTATTTTTGTTTGTCAACAAAACACGTCTTCCGGGTCAACTTATTTTAAACTGGAGGACGTTAAACCCAAGTATTATTGTTATTTTATTGATTTTTGCTTTTTTTTTTGCCTATCTGATATGGCGCACTGTTTTTCTTTTAACTGAGGAAGTGTGGTGGGATGGGGGAGGTTTCTCCACATCCTCGAGCAATCGCTTGTCTGAAATAAGCCACTGGAATTCGGCGTCTGATATTTTTTTCTCACAAATAATTATCAAGATGATACCAAATCTTAAGACGCCGTGGCGTTTGCCTTAGTGAAAATGTGGTTAGGGGAAAACTTTCAGAGCCACTTTTCATAGATGCGCGCCTGCTCTAGGGGAATCGTGGAAGCATTTTTCCCTGTTTTCGACTAGGTGCATGTTTGTTGTTTTTACGATATGTATATGACCCATGACATCAATTGGAGTGTTGTCTATCTTGACATATCCTAAGACTCATAAAAATAATTGCAAAACAAGAACTCGAGGCAAAAAATATGGGGAAAACCGTGACGTCATCAAGTCGTCAACAAGCCGTGCTTACACACGATGACTGTATTTGGCAAAACCGGGATCTGCGCATTTTCTTAAACCATTTCCAAGATATGGTGGCAGTTTGCAACTGCATATTTTTGAGGGGAAATGTTAGATGAAATTATCTATTAATTATCCTGAGATTTGTTTGGAGTTTTGTTATGCAAAGCCATTTTGAATTCTTGAACGAATATCCAATCCATTGAAAATCAGTTTGTAAATTAATTTAATGAAATTTTAAATTATCTGACAGGTTTTTTTTTTACATCAGTTAAAATTAAACTTGTCCCTATCAGAAAGAGGTTCGCCTCGTGACAAGCCTTTTATGTGTTCCTCATATATAGTAAATAAGTTCTTTTTGCTCTTTTTTTATATTTCTTGCTCTACTGTAACTCTTCTTACCTTACCGCAACACTAGGTGTTGACTGTTGAAAATAGCAAAAGCTTCTTTCAGTTGCATTATACCGTGGCTTTTGAAAGAGTAAATGTTCCCGTGTTCATGGCAGTCATTGTTAAAAACAGATGCTTTCGGCTCACAATGCCTATACACGTGATTCATGAAAGAGAACACGTGCCTGTTTGTGTTCACATGCTCCAACAAATTCCTGAATGTGCCTTGCTCTCAAACTCAAAGGCTTTTTGAATAAAAAGAACGGCACATGCTTCTTATTAATTACCTTGGTCCTTGAAAAGCTTCTTTTGAAAGGACCAAGGCATGTGTTAAAAATGATAATGTCAACATCAATATTAGCGCTTGAATGAGAACATGTGCTCTTTTTCTAGAATACATTATTGCGTGTAATTAGTTGTGATAAGTTGAAAACAGTGGTCATACTACAGTATGGCATTTTAAAGAAAACACTGTAGGCAGATATTGTTCATGCCTTGACTGAAAGAACACGTGACGAGCCCTTGCCCAATTGTAGGGGTAATGCATTGCTAGTGTGTGTGTGGCCACCTTTTGGTGTGTTCTGTTTAGCGGATGTTGGACAGGATGTTCGACTGTTTTATTACATTGATGTCCACCTTGACCTCGAAAGGTTAAGTCAATTCTGTCCAATAAATTTCTTAAGCTAGACGAACGAATTAAGTTTGATGAGCTGAAACAATGTAACGAATGAGACAGGTGACCTATGGTCAGCTCGGTTTCGCGATAACTAGAGGATGCATTCGTCAGTTTTTATTTGCCCCAATCTTGACATTAAGCATCCAGGCCACCAACCCTCGAATTCGGAGATCGTAAAAAGTCAATTCTTTTGTCTGAAATTCTCTTTGTGCGGCGGTCGATGGGCACAGGCCATTCTGTTCGTGCTCGGTCATCGCGTTGCTCCCTTTTTCAGCAAACAATGTGATTGAGATCGTGTAATAAATGGCATTTTTCAAATGCCTGCGATTTGCTTAACCATAACCATAAAATGACTAGGTTCCTTTTGAACTTGTACCTTTATCGTACCAATGCCATGACACTTTACTCCTCCCTTATCTAATGCATATCATTGCGATCTATCGTAAATTATTCGAATTACACTTATAATGGATTCGGTATTCCTTCCGGTTCTATGGCTTTTGCAGATAGCCTAAGGAGGGTGATAACTTATGCAATTGTGATAGCCACAATTTTGAAAATTAACGCCTGTTGCTGATAATTCGTATATGTGAAAATATTTTACCAAGCTTTCCGTATTTGTTCAATACATATGGAAATAATTTAAAAACCTGGAATGTTAAGAGGTTTTTAGTTTCTATCCTCCCCATTATTTTGATTTAAAAAAAAAAACAACGAAGCACTTTGGTAAATGTTATGCATTTGAAATTTTCCAAAGTCTAAACCACAAAAGCAAAAATAATATGCTTGGGGGAGAACAGCTGTCTTGCTCATATATTATTCAGAGTTGGACCATGATTCCAACCTGTACAATTTCTCTCGACCTTAATTAGTATTTTATCTCAAAATGAGACGAATATTATTCCGTGCTATAAAAATGCACTCCTATTCTTTATGAAAATGCAGCACGGTAAATACATGTATAATATGTACAGTGCGCAGGACCTTGTTGAGTTGTTCACGAGCATCAGAGAGAATTAATTACTTTTGCCATTTGCCTATGCGCGGGGCTATTTGTTTATCACAGCAGATGCATGCTCGAGTCTGAAGTTAATTGCGCAATACTGTAATTGGAAGGCATTCTACTGTATCTGTACTCATAATTACATGTTCTGTCTATAATCTTCTAGTACTGTGCCAACACAAATGTTTACGCATGAGTTTAAATTGCAATTAAGTATATGTATAGGAAGGAACAAACAAGTTCAGAATACTAACGAGTGAGTACCTCGTTAAAACAAGATTATTTCACAACCGAGCAGTTGCTTTACAGCTGCGTGCAAAATTTAAGGTAAGGGTTCATGTAGATTCCACCGGATAGGTTTACAGTTCGGAAAATATGAACTCGTAAGTGGTTTACAGTGGGAAATACCATAAATGCCTATGGAACGCGTTGTGGGAACGATTGCAATGAGGAAGTTGAGATTTGAAGAGGTTTGCGGTAAACTTAAACCAAGTGTTATTGTTCTTATGTACATCTGATAACAACAGATATCAAAGTGTAACATTTGAAACGGTTTTACAGCTATAGTGAATGATTGTGGAACCAGCATCTGCATGCTTATGGGAAATGTTCTGGAACAGTTGTAGGACAGCAACCATGTTATGATTCCTTTTGTATATTCGGTACATTGCACGTAAGCAGAAGGAAATTTTATACATTTCGAATAATGTTATACATGAAACTATGCGTGCATCAATGCACATTGAACCATCAGATAGCAAATTTAGGTAGCTGTCACTATTTCTCGTTCAGATTTGAAATAGGTATACTCGACCTGCATGTATTTGTCTTTCAACCATGTTCACTCTTTATGCACAAACTCACCTATACCTGCGTGTTTACGTGTAAATAACTGTTTCGATTGCCGTAACCAGTTGAATCATCAAATTGCTTCGATAGCGATTAAAACCGGCGCGAGGCAGTGGCTTCCGGTCTTAAATACGTAAACGCTCATCATGCTTTGTAGGCAGTCAACCTGGCTCCAGACCTGGCTTTAATGGCGCGGCCTTGGCATGTCCGGGAGCGCATCGGAAGGTTCGTCACTTTAATCAGAATTAAGCGTATAGACGCTTTGTGGGAGGCCTTCGAAAAACGCTTTCCCATACGATTCTTCTCCGTGTTTACGTTGCGCTTTCTGCCTCCAATTAATTATTTAACGCCATTGAGACTGATCGGAATTGGCCACGCGCCATCCGGCCAAGTGGTTCTAGCGGAAAGCCAAGAATTTCGCAGTTCCCGAATTCTCGTTCGGGTTAGACAAGATGGTGTCCGAGTCAGCTCATGCTTCCCCATATAATTTATAATTTTATAGGGTCTATATAACACTGTGTACATTTATATAAGCAGGCCATGTTTTGGAGATCAGTGAAATCTTAGAAAATTAATAAGGCTCGAGCTGGGGAGTCCAAGATGCAATTTATGGGGATTTTATTCGAATTTTATTATGAATTTGATAATTCAATTCAATTCTTCACCCTGCATATATAGTACCATTTGGCAGGAGGTGGGAAGAGTCATTATATAAGTACACTTGTATATATTTCACTAAGTCATGTGTTCATGTTCCCGTAAAATATTAACGGTTTTAAATATTTGGGGAATTTGACGTGGCGCTATTTTGAAGTGAACATGTTCAAAATGTATTCAGATTTTATTTATGAGAAGACCACATGATAATGTCGATAGAAAACATTGAACGCAATACCTTGTTGAGTTGTTTATGCGCCATCAGAGGCTGGGAATGACTTTTGCCATTTACCTAGAATGGGATGGCCATTTGTTGGTCGCAGTAGTTTCTGAAGTCTAAAATTACCTACATAAAGTGCGGTAATTGGAAGTCAGCTAGTCAATGAACGTATAATTACACGTTTTTGTCCATAATCCACTAGTACTATGGCAACAAAATGTTTTTGGAGCTGTTTAAATTACGAGTAAGTATGTAGCGGAGGAACAAACAAGTCCATTAAAAACCTTAGGAGGGTAAAAACTATTAGGAACACGACTCTTTAGTCATAACAAAAGCATTATAAACAGTTGTCGTACGTTCCATCGAAATGCCGGTTAGAATAACAAAACCATAGCACTGAATTTGTTTTCAGTAAATTTCTACATCCATGATCTTGTTATATTTATCTTCTATCTATATAAATAAAAATGTAAAAGGTCAAATGTTACGGACTTCACATCTCCGAAAATTCTTTACCGATTGCTTTGAAATTTTCACACAATGTTACATTCGAATAGGACCGGGTTCTTATATAACTTTTATTTCGATGTCACACCTGTGACAGCTACAAACATGCTTTTTTTGTAACAAGGTCAAAAAAAATTTGTGAGATGGCGCAACAGTCAGTGAATGCAAAACACGCGCTATTTCATGATTTCAAGCCACGTGCATGCATTGGCGCCGCGTGACTCCATTCGTGGGCCCTGAAACCCTGTGCTGAAGCATAGAAAACAAGATGTCGTTCCCTGTTATTATCGTATGATTATTTTTAAAAATTATTAACATTGATACGATGGTAATTTTCGAGTAGCTGAACATTAAAGAAGATACCCAGGTAAGGTTTTCATCTCAGGGAATATCTCAGGGATGATACCGGGAGAGTGTTAGGGGGGCAATTGGAAGAGATGATGCCGGGAAAGGGTGAGGGGGCAATTGGAAGAGATGATACCGGGGATGGGGGCAAGGTGGTATCATAGAGGGATATCACCAGACTAAGCCACAGCAACGCGTGGCCGGGCGCAGCTAGTATATATATATATATTAATGGCCTTGATTTTACCGACCACTTGAGGATGGCTTCATTTATCAAAGGCCATTAATAAAGAACATTTTTATTTAAATGATTACTTAGTCTCCAATTCAAAATACTAAAAAAAGAAGGAATGCAGTAGAATCCATTTAAAACAATTCCGGAAATAATGATAGGTCGGATATTACGATGTAAAAAGCAAAGGAAGTTTGGTTTCCCTTAAGAGTGCATGTAAAATTTTCTGGGTATTGTGATGCTAGTTATAATAATAATAATATGCATTTAGAGATGGGGGTTTTGGTATGTTCAATGCTATATGGGATCGACTATAATGATGAAGGGGGATGCGAAGAAGTTTCCCACGTTCTGGAGTCTCTGATCACATGTTCTTTACGGTAATTACGGATCATTTTGTTGACATTTTTTATGAACATGTACATTTGAACTTCAATAATGTATATTCTTGTGTAACAATACTAAAAATATATGTAGGCCTATGTATAGAATGTACTCCCTTACTGGGTCACATTATTTTAATTCGGGTTTAATGATTTCCAGATATAATGGTCAAATTTTATCGGTCCCTCGAAGATCACTATAAACGGGATTCTACTGTACTTTTCATTGCTATTTTCCTCATTGTTCTCAGTCTTGTTGAAATCAAAAGTCTCCAACCCATTTTCATTCATAAAAAGATATTCGGAAGGATATCAAGCCTCCAGCGAATTTTAAATTAACAACCTCACCTGTACATGTACTGGAAGTCTTGACTGACGATGACATCTTGTTTATTTCAGAGATAGATGAGGAAGGTTGTGGGCTGGGTGTCGATCGCCCACCCTCCGAACTGACATTGTTTCTTTTTACATCACTGAACTTAGAGCCACTGGTCAGCAGAACAACCTGCCTGGAACGCTGCTCAGTTAAGTGCCGTTCACGTCGAATACGATCTAACTCAAGAGTCTCCATACTGAGTGCCTTTGCCATTTCCAATTCCTTGAGAAAGCCAGCAGACTCTCCGGCTCCTGGATCATTCCTGCCACCACTTTCATTCTGTATACGCTTGAACTCGGTCTCTCCCTCCATGGTTTGGCCATAAACTAGAACTTGTGTTTCATTTTCAATTACCTTGATGACAAAATCAACATAAATTAGTTAAAGATCAATTTTTGAGATAGTGACAAGAAAATTGGGATCTTCCAAATAACCTAGGATATCATGTTTACACATGTTTTCTCCACAAAGGAGAAATTGTCCATTCACAGACTCACAAATTTGTTGCATGTTTCAGGTTTTTTTTTTAATGAATGTGTTATTTTTGGAGAAAAACTGTCTAGTATCTACATAGTATGTATTTTATTGGTGAAATTTCCGATGTTGATTTACACCTTTTATGCATTTGCGTTGTATTAGAACTTGATGTGATGTTGGCAAGCAGTGATATTTCACTTTATGAAATTATGATGTGATCAGTAGACCTATCAAATATCAATTAGAAGGTGTTCATGCATATTGAGTAACTGATTTTGCATATCTCTTATTAAAAATATTAAAGTTTTATTTAAAGAAAATCATGATTTAAAATAATAATTATTTGAAATTCAAGGTGAAATGAAACGATATTTTGAGAAATACATAAAAAATTTGTCTTTGAAATAAGTGAATGGAATGAAATTTTCTCATAGGAATATAGCCTAAGCAACATTTTTTTTTTTGCAAAATGTTCATTTATTAAAACAAGTTTTTCTCATTTCTGACTATAAACTAAGATTGTTTAACCATTAACGTATTTTTCGTGCGTGTCCAGAAAATGTTAAAGAAACTGGTTACAAAACACTACCAACATTCGGCAAGTGTGACAGAGATGCTTCACTCTTTAAATTGGGAATCATTGAGGGTGAGACGAGAAAAA
>JAQGBX010002337.1:0-20839 GCA_034698745.1 Megaphyllum sjaelandicum | reverse complement strand
CAACTTCAATGCAGATTTACCGCCGTACCGTACGAGTTGAATTACACCGATATTAATTAATTATTGAAAATTATCGAAATGTCAGGATCCTTCGCACGAGTTCAAATTAAATCGCTGAAAAGGCATGCCGAGCTCCCTCGCCATTTCAACTCGTCTAACTTTTGAGGTTCGCCAAACCTTTTTAATAGACGCAATTATTCTCTTCGATATTAAAAGGTTTCCTAATTGTAAATTATGCGTGCAGGCCAACTTAGCATTACTTTTCCATTAAACCAATAGCTTATTTAATCTATTCTTTGGAGTGGCCAATTAAATTAGATATATATACCGAAATGCAGCGGAAACCATATAGGCAAAGATGAGCAATTTTTAACGAAGATTTATATAAGGAGAGGGGTTCACGCGTGTTAATTGTTCTAAGTATATCCTCTCAATCGATTAATGAATCTTGCTTTAGTTTACTTAATTTCTCGAACATTATATATTTCGAAATCGAATTCGAAACAAAAAGAGAGTGTCCCGTTACACACCAAAATAGCAAGGGTCAACAACATACATTAAAGCTAACACGTTTGAAAGTCGTGTTGAAATTTCATATAATAAATTACAAAAATTGTTCACAATGATGTCCAAGCGGTTCTAACTTTAGAATTTAAACCTATATATTACTATGAACTGGAGTTCTTTCTTAAGCTGGGTCCACATTGGATGAAACAGAAAAATGTGTTGCTAATCGTTGCCACTTGTTTCTGGAAACATAGATGATAGATGGCATTTGTTTTTAGGAACACAGGTGATAGATGGTACACGTCATTTCTTTCTGGAAACATAGACGAACTGTTTGTTGCTAATTGTTTCCAATTTGGTTTCTCGAAACAGACTTTTGTAAATTACATGCATGCATAAATTGATGTTGCTGGAAAAATTACCTGTGCATGAACATACTCTATGTTAATTTTTCCAGAAAAAAAAAATGGCAAAATTGGCAACAAGAAGTTTCACTGTTTTCTCCATCGCACACGTAGCAAATATATTGCATAATGGGGAAAAATGTTAATATACATGAATATTGATAACATCAGACGTTCGAACATTTCGTCTGTCAAAATTTGCAAAACCTTAGTGCATTTTCGACCCCATTATTTCCGTTTGTAGGCCTATAGAATCCCGTAGAGAGCCGACGAGGGAGTTGCCCGCATTTTTAATGTCCATTAAACGCGTGGCTAGATGTATAATGAAATTCATTAAATGTAATCGAGGGACAAGTCAGCCCTATTGAAAAAAATAAGATCTTACGTAGAGAAGGGGCATGTTCCACAAAGATAACAATGTTTGATGATGAATAATTAAAGTTCAATAAGCGTAATATCAATTTGAGCCCGAGGCTTAAAATACCCCGGCAGTTTGTAGGATGGGTGCATGTCACCATAACAAATACATTTTGTTTGAAAAAAGGCAACTCTATTAAAAAGCACTATGGTTGAAAATTATTAGATGCCTGTAGCAGTTGCAATTATAAACGAGATAGCGTACGAGTTAGGATGGAATTGTATATGAAATTCAGCATAATCAAACAAAAATAAATATTTTGCTCGATACAAAGGAGCTCCGAAAATATTACTTTGTAAACAACCTACTGATTTTTTATTTATTTTTATTTTTCAGAATCACGAAGCGAAATGATGGAAAATGAAAGATGTCAGAAAAGCAACCCCCTGAAGCAATGCGGGAAAGCTTCCAAAGTCATCATCAACAACACGGGGTAGTTTTTTCGTGGTTTTTCAACGAAAATTTCAGAGATGCCGCTTCGTTACTTCTACAAATTCAACATTTTCACATCCTTGTCGTTTTATAGGTTCGTGGCCTACAGGCTTCAGCGTGCGCTCCCCACCCAACCCCCACTATCAAAATAAATGTTCTGCGAGTACAGAATATGCAGATGCCGAAAAATGTTTTCATGTTGAACATAAAACAGATAGCAAAAAAAATTTCGCAAAACGCATCACTTGGGAAATTTATTATTAATTATGAGGAAAGTTTAATTGCTCCCGAAGCAGTTCGGGCAAATGAATGTATATGCACGCGCGCATGTAAACGAGAGTTTAAGTTCGGCTTAAACGTCTAAGCTCCTGATGAAATATCCACGTCAGTTCGACATAAAATACGAGCTACTCATTATTATCCATACGGAAAAACGCATAATTCGCATGTAAAAACAATTTTCAAAATTTTCATTTTAACAATATGTAAATACATGTGCGAGAACGGAGTAACGTCATGAAAAAACCATTCGCAAGATTAGAATAGTTGTTAATCAAAACATCTACATTACATACGCAAAATATGCATACATTTATATTTCTTATTTCATAAAAGTGAGAAAAAAATGGATGGTTTGCCTCAATCTGAGCTTAATTTTAAATTGGTGAACATTTGGATCGTTGAAGTTTTGCGAAATTTTATTCATTCGATGTTGAGTGTGGTATTTTTTTTATTGAATTAACAGAACTATCAGGTCAAGTTTGAACCACAATTACAACCCAGTAACAAAAATTTAAAGGAAAACAAAAAAAGGCATGAACCAAATACGATATTCAGTTAAAGATGTTTTCTAACATAAATTCCATACACAAATTATCTAATTGTATAAATGTTTGCCATATTTATCGACAATTTATGCTTAATATGACCGCACCATCAGCGTCTATAGAACTATTATGGACATGATCCAATTTTCATACTGTTCCTTTCAGAGATAAAAATCCAAACTTAATGCCAAAAAATCATTATTTTGTCCCTTATAAAAGACGCGATGGGGGTTTCTTTCAGGCAAGTTTTGTATTAAGGCATATATAGGCCCCCAAAAAACCATGCATTTTCACAATATATATCCTGCATATTAATCCACTCTTTTACGAAGTTAATTTTGAAAATGACTTTTGTTTGCAAGGCCCCCCTCTCATGCAAGAGAGAAAAATGATAGCCTTTCTTAAAAATGAAATGAACATAAAAGGCTAGATCCTCGATCCCCATTTTACCTCCCAAGATACATGTATATTATACTGTTTGGAAAAGTCACCCTTTTTCTATAGTGCACGGATAAAAAGTTTCATTAATATAGCATAGTAGATCATAAAAGAATAGGAAAAAAGATCCTAAAAACCGTTACCATGTTAATAATAAAGAAAACTATATGCATTCGTTCACAGTAAAATCATCGTCATAAGACCAGAGCATTTCCTTTGCCTTTAACAAAAGAGTTAAAAGTATTCACCATAAAGCTTTAGTGGTTTTATTCCATTAACACTAAAAACGCGCTCTGTTTTATATATAAAAACGGCTGAAAAGTTCAGAAAAGAAATCAAGCCTTATTAAACAAAGGAATTGGCGAGTAAGAGCAAAAGCGACTCTGCGTAGAAATATATGTATTTGAAAAAGATACAGTATAAGTAAATCGTTCAGAAACTGTATATACCCAACAACTTAAGATTTTCTAAAACTAAGACTTGTATACATGGTTTACCGACCGCATTGTTTAAATCGGCCACCAATGTGAACCGTGTGTATTAAACTGCATTTGTGTATGTATACACTACACGATGGCGCTTTTTTTATTTTCAAAATATAGGTGTTGCATTTTCGAGAAAAAAATTGATTTTAAAAGTTCTACTTTATTAAAAACACATGTTACTAAAGTTTTCTATGATCAATAATGATATTTACACATTGTATACAACTTGTCATATTTTAAATGTTATTTTGTTATATTTGTTAAATTGTTATGTTGTTATATTTACATGTTATTTGTTATATTTACATGTTATTTGTTATATTTAATGTTATTTTGTTAGATTTACATGTTATTTTGATAAAGTTGTTAAATAGTTATGTTGTTATAGCCTACTTGCATGTTACTGTAACACGAAAATATTATAGTCCAGAAAATGTAAACGATCATGCATTACAGTGTAATATAATTTACGACGATTCAATTTCATATTTACGGTTCAACATTTTTTTCTTCAAAATATAACGGTCACCAATCTAACGGACCCTATTTTTTTTTAAAGTTTGATATTCATTTTTCGAGCGAACTGTCAATGAACATAAATTTAAAGGCCATTCGAGAAATACAATGCAATGACCCGTATTACTAAACATGTATAAAAATTACGAACGTATACAGTTACATGTTAACAACGTGCGTGCATAACACGTTTTGATCATTCATTCGTTATCATAATATTGCTCATGTTTCTTTGTTAGGTCTACAGCATGTATACCCGCGCACAAGTTGCAATGCTCATGATACAGAAAACCAATGCAAATGCCATTTACATATTCCGCGAGTGTCGCTTCGAGGTCCAAGAAGGAATTATACACAGAGGGAAAAAATGAAAAAAAAATAAAAAGTTGATATACAAAACTAACGAGAGTTGTTCCCTCCATATAATTAAACCCACGTATCGCACGTATACTTCTCGCACTGCGCGTCTATATAATTTGCCGGAGATATACGATTAAAAGTCCGACAGAAAATAATTCAAACGCATGGAGCAGCCATTGAAGATGCTCGAAATGAGAAATTCCGTCATTATTACATTACAAGAATGTCTCATTAAGGCTCGCCATCGGATGATAAACGTCATTCAAAAGACGTCACGTAGACAAGCCCTCGCCCCCTGGACCCGCCTTCCAGTTCACATAATGGCGTGACGTCGAGGGGTGCTGCCCAATCCCCGCGCCGCATCTGGCGCTGGGAGGAGCCAGAAGATGCGCGCTTAGGATTGGTCGCCAGGGATGCTGGGGAGCCAGCAGCCATGATGCTAGCTGCGAAAAGCGTATTTATTTCCAAAAAAACGGGGTTTGATCGAAAGGCCTGTTTTCCATCACGAATGGTATGGTGTGATAAAACGCATCGAAACGGCGCAGTGATGAGTTTCGAAACACTTTTCAGATGCATTTTTCGGCAACCAGGAGGAGACCGAGCGTGAAAATGCGCACTTTGGCAAAAATAATGCGAGGGTCGATCGCTTCTGGGTGGGTTGAACACGTGATGTTTTCCCCGTTCATCAATTAAATGCCACGATAGGTCCATGCATCTCTAAAAGAGGTGAAAAGTGCCAGAAAGCGTGGTGAGCCAGTAATAAGGCGAAATGTGGGAAAATGGGTGTTCCAAAAGTAAACACGTTTACCCAAAAAAAAAATTAACGGCACCTCCTTCATATTAGAAAGAAAATTGGTATAAATGTAGCAAAAGTGCTTAAATTTTAATTGGTCATTGTAAATACATGTACGGTATATATCTTTACGGATGTTTAACACGAAACCGATAGGTAAATAACGTGAATAAATTTGACATAATTTTGCTCAAATTAACCGAATAAATTCGCAACCAATACGTCAATTATGTCAAAACGTGCATTACTGTCAATAAACTGATGCTTCCTTGAAATCGTGCCTAGGACATTTAAAAATATTCCATACTTACACGTGAAATCACTTTTGTTTTGTTTTAATACTTTCACAATTTTGACACTTATTTTTTTTTTGTTACCCTAAATCTATGAGTTTGCTATCATACAGATTTGTCAAGTAATTGTAACATCCCTTCTATGCGTTTTCCTAAACCGGAATAAAGCTATTATTATTATTACATGTATGTATAATATAGTTATGACCAATTAGAAATGTTTTAAAACCTCAAATAACGGTAAAATTGCACACGTGTGGATTATAATAAAATAAATACAGTATGCTTGTATATACAGTATAAACATACGAGTTTATATGATATTATTCGAGTAATATAAAATTTACGTGAAACGTAAGGTGTTCCAGAACTTGGCCAAATAATTTAGCAGGATTTTTAGCAATTCGAAGAAAAGTTCTGGAGAAATGCGAGTGAGTAGGCCTATACATTTTTGAGTTTTCCAGAACATGCGATACATAGGCTACTCTCATAGTTTTTCAACAGCACTTTTAAAAGCATTTGGAGAAAAATATCACAAAAATTCTGAGAATTAAGCGAAATTAAATATATATTAAGAGGTTTTTTTTAACGTGCTTTTAAAATGATACCAGATCTACAAGCTCGTAAAATTACAAAATTGCTTTAATCGGGTATCTAGCGTGTTCGCACTACTTTCCAAGCATGCCATCATGAAGAAATGATGAAAAGCCTGCAAAGAAGTGCATATTAATGGGGGTTCAACTGCGAGCTCAAACGATAATAATGATGATGATGATGATGCTGAAGATGAGAACGCACGTTGAAGAATTATTAATAATCAATTTTTCCAAAAAGCCTTTAAAAAATACTGTAGAAGATATTCGCCTTGCAAGGCAAGTAATTTAATTAATGAGCCTATGCATGCATGCGTGGAAATGCATGGGGGCTGAATAATGTCAACGAAAAACGATAAAAATTGTATTTATGCAGAGCTCACCAACCCCGAGTCGAAATGCTGCATTAATTAGATCTGTTCTTAATTATTGCGCTAAATACGTAGATTTAACGTTTGAAAAGCTGAAAAATCGAGCACTGTAATTAAAAACGTGAATTTTTTCACTGGATATACTTATGGTTTGTGTGTGACGAATAACTGAAAAATATGCAAAACGGGCCAGAGAAATCGTAGGTTTCATATATTAGGCAATTTATGCAACTATTAGTTAAATTTAAGAAGATGTTAAAGCTACACGAGTCAAGTTTTCGAATAACAGATTTGTTCCACTATATTATAATTATTTAAAAGACCACGTTTAAGGTTAATAAAAAATGACGTAAGCGGAACTCAGAAGTTTTACGAATTCTACACCCTCATAAACGCTCTGTGCACATGGACCTGATCTTAACTTCAAAGCCCATATGCAATTAAGGGTAAGGCTAAATTTCATTCACGTGATCATATTGGCATGGGAATTTACATCAAGACTTCAAATGTATCGGTATACATCATCATGGCGTTTTTAAGGTCAGTGCAATTATGCGTCTATTCTTCAGTTCACCAAAATAAGCTCTCATATACATGCATATCGATGGCCTAATGGCAATACCACGTATCATCATTTTTTGACAATTTGAGATTCATGCATTATTTGCTTTGGGTGAAAGTTACTGCATGTTTCTGCAATTATATCGTATCATCAAAGCCCAAAGGATAAGAGATGTTCAAGGCTTTTAACAACACATACAGTGTCAACAGAAGTCGATACAACAAGTATGTTTTCTTTTGTCCCTACTGAAAAATTGCGATTTTGTTGATACTTGGTATTGCCATTAGGCAATATTTGAAAAAATATCCTGAACAAGATTTAAACGAAACCAGATGCTGAGTCAAAATTAATTTTAATGATAATTATTTGGCGAGAATTTAATAAAACTAAATAAGAGTTATTTTATATCTTGCTCGTAACAAAAATAACACTGGTTGAGGAACATTTAAGTGGCATCGAACAATTTTCCATCAGATCCAACCACTTGAAGATACGGAATATTCCTGATAGTTGTCCAGGGTTCCCCCAGAAATTTCATTTTAAACTTCCCTGTCTTTTTCAGGTTTGAAAAAACGTTCCCTGACCAATGACAATGTCAAAAATTTACACATTTTGCAAAATTGACTAATGAAAACTCGGAATTTTTTTTTCAATTTTGTCCTAAGAATTTTAAACTGCGAAAATTTTGCAAATTTGTACTCAGAAAAACGCGGACATTTTTTTAATTTTGTCTTGGAGGTACGGGGAAAATTTTTCAAATTTTTACTCCAAAAATGGGCCCTGAGCTAACCATGTAGAAGCATTAATTTTGGATCGCACAAACATGACTACGTTGAATTTCCCTGACTTTTTCAAAATAAGCCAATTCTTCCCTGACTTCTACAGACATTTTCAAGTGTTCTGGCCTTTCCAGGTTTGGGGGAACCCTAGCTGTTGTCTGCACTTAAAAGGAATGCACTGGGGATATTTATTTGCACAGTAGAATTCAAATATACTGAACTTCAAGTTGGGCAGAATCAATCGCTAATGATAAATTAATTACATCTATCTCGTGAAATGAAATGCCATCAAAAATTGCTGACCAGAAATGATGCCAGAATGATAACTTTCTTCCTAAACAAACCCTATTTTTTGTACCACAATTTATGAAAAATCACGAAAGTTTTCCCTACAGGCCAAACTACCGCACGTGCTACGCAATTACAAGTTGATGAATTCCTTTCGATAAACATTTTCGACACAATAAGCCCCGCTTCATGAGTGCCTTGCTGGTATAGCCACCTTGCACGGATAATTAAAGCGAGAATTCACGAAACAGAATGACATATAATATTTCAAACGCAGTATACTGCGTGTACTGCTATTACTTGGAAGATTAATTGATCAAAGTTGATGGGCATTAGAAAAGCGTTGCATAATTCCGATAGACTTGATTTCAGAAAGAGGGGCTACTCTTCCTCAGAGTATGGAAATATTACTTTTTTTTCCAAGAAATTTGCACGCTTGATATCGAAATTTTTGTCCCATTAAAGTGCATGCATCTCCGAAACACTTACTATGATGATTATTTTTTCGACGATATTATGAATTCGCGCATGCGTACGTGTCAATCACCCCGCTTTTAACTGTCACATTTCTGCCATTTCTTCATTTTCAGAAATTGAGCGAAAAAAATGTGACGCTCGCAGATGATACCTTCATGGACATGTGCAGTTCTAAAAGACGTGGAGCCAAATTTTCATTTATTTTCACTCAAGATTTTGTCATTGTCTATTTTTTCCCTCTCGATTTGTCATTGGAGATGAGGCGATGCAGGGGCTTAAGGCCCCGGTGATAAACCGTGTGATTTTACGTAACCATGGCAACTAATTAATGAATTAAGATTTGGCAAAAGCGCGCTGCGATGCACTTACAAAAATCCACGCAGAGGGGTGGGGCTTCAAAGACGTGAAATGCGAGGCAACGGGAGTTTTTGACAACCAACACATTTATATTGAAGGTAAGATGACTTTAATGAAACGAATTAAATTCAAATCTCGTACAAAACAGCTTTCTGCTTTCAGGAGCCTTTTCTCCCTCCGACTTTTCTTTTATCCCTCCCTAATCAGAGAAAAAAACCAAATTGTTTGAAAGAAAATGTTTTTGACATCGCTTTTGCTTTGCAAAGGACTAGAATGCCAATCACCCGTGGGAATTATATTAAAAATCAGGAGCTTAGAATTCAAGTTTTGCTCAGGTATACGTATATAATTTCAATCAATTCCGCACAAAGGGTCAATCTGTATGGATCTACTTATATGGATCTGCTGTTAATTCACATGGAATGTTATGCAGAAATGTATGATACTGTTGTCGTCTAGAAATCTATACTTTATACCCTTGGAGACCATTACGTAATACAGTAGAACCTCATTAAGAAGAATTTGTTTTTTGCGAAATTTCTATTCGAACATATACGAACTCATTTCCAGTCCCCGTCCTATAGGGCATGGACGAATAATATTATTTTCTTCGTTTAAGACTAATTCCGAATTCGGATATTGCACATTTTCGGATAAAACGAAAGAATTTTCCGGTGCCAAAGCATTGGTACTATGCTGCGATAAAACTAACTTCAGACAATATGAAAAAAGTACGCTATAACGAGGAATTCCTTGATAAAAGTCGCAGCACCTTCCCATTCATATCGAGGGGTAGGGATTCATCCAAATTTGGATAAAACTTTAGTTTTGATCGTTGATGTCGTGTTATCTGAATTCTATTAATACGATATATGGGTTACACGAAGAAAAAAATGCACGTGCCTTGACATTCGTCTTAGCGAGGTTCGATTGTGGCAAAAAACATCACAGAAATATCGATGGAATTGAAAAAAAAACATTATTGAAATGTTTTTTCTATTAGAATCAAATTACCCTGAATTGCTGTCCTACAATAAAAGGCATTTTATATATAAATTGATGAAATATAATTTGTATTAGTTCATACACAACATGCAATTGATAACTGTCCCATAATTTACAGTGTATTTTAGAAACGATTGCATAAAAGGAAAAATTAATCAAATTGATACCAGCATACCAACGTTTTGCATTCCATTCAAAATCAAGCATGGTTATTTGAAGAAGCAAAGAAAAGGCATGCATCTACAGGGATATATCATGCATAATGTCCATTTTCATGACCCTTACATGTACATGCAGTAGTTTTTGAGTATAGTTTTTTAAAGATCGTCTCAGGATTTTTTTCATGTTTTGACATATATATATTCTACTTAACCAACATTGTTTTAATCGTCGATTATACTAATGTGGGCTCTGAACTTGCGTGCGCGCAATTCGTTAATTAAAAGTTTTAGAAATCGGGCTTAATCCAACCTATTATAAGGAAACAAATGGAATATATTCTTGAAAAATACTTTTCTCAATGTAATAGCCTTTGCTGGGAACAAATTTTACAATTAACGAGTAGCATGCACGCAAAGTTTCGGCTACAACCGGTGCACGATTAACAACATTTTGTTAATTAAAATATGTCAAGGACTGAGCATATCCTGTCGAAATCGCCAATTCCTATGAAGCTAACAAAACTTGAGAGAACTTGACCAGTGAACATTCAAATCCACACAATTTAAACCGTTCTTAATTCTTAAACTCTGTATCGTAATTTAAGGAACGTGCGAGCAAAACCAATTCTCGAAGTGGCATTGAGAAACGCACTCAGACATAAAAGTACGCATGTGCGGGGTTCCTCGGCGAATTTTAAAATTATTTTTTATATCATCTTTCACCCTAATAGATATATATATTAAATCAACAATTCTGATTGTTGAGATTAGCATAACCGATAGCTTAAATAAACAAAGTATGAGATATGCACGACTTGTCCTATGTTCTTCTACTGCATTATTTTAGGTAATTTTTGAAGATTATATATTTTATATAGAAAATTGAGCTTAATTTTATTTATAATTGTACATCACCCAAAGTGCGATATACATGTTAGTGATTTTACGAACTAATTTTCAACCCCCGTCCTATACAGGGTATTTTAGAATAATATTAATTTCTTCGTTTAAGACGAACTCGGATAATACGAATTTTCGAGATCCCGAGCATTTACGTATACGTCACGTCAAAACGAATCCGAGCTAGGATTTTAGAGAAAATGTCAAGAAAGAAACATCAAACAATTTAATCTTCGATAATTAATTATTTTATGCAAATAATATTTAAATATGTACTGCGAGTTATTGCGTATTAAAACATTGTACATGTGTGGTGAAAGTACAATTTTAACTTTTTTTTAACATTTGCTTAATATTGTTGAAATCATATTTTCAACTACGTTTGAAATGAACAAATTTTGACGTTCCTTCGAGTTCGTCTCAACGAAGTTTGACTGTATATGACAGTATAATCGCTCATCAAGCAATTTTATAAATTGCATGTACATATATACAGAATATGCATGGAACTGCCTGAAAAAAATTGCCTAAAAACAGGCTGCAATAAAATGCAAATTCCTAAACGATTTTTTGACAATTTAAACTCTTCAACACAAAACTGAGAAAGTATTTAACAAACAGAAACACGTCAGTAGTCATCTTTAACCAGATTCACGGAAAACAACCACAACTATATACCGCCAAAACCCGTTATTTACTATATGCATACAAGTTAACAACACGAAAAGGATATGTATCATTAAGTAACCATAAATCTTGTAAAATCGCATCATTACAAGCCGTATGAATAATTAAACTATATTTGTTGTACAGCACTCTCCTCAGTTAGATTAACCGTATACAACTGAACCTACACTAAACTGTATAATCTGCATCAGATAATACCATTCACTACTTATGTATACCACAGTAAATTGTAAATTGATACATTGACAAGAATATTTATTCAAACAAGTAGTTTTTGTGTAGGTTTTCTCAAGGTTTACGGTTTTCACGCAAAGGCATGAAGGGTAAGCTAAAGAGGAAAAAATTGTACAAATCCTACGATCTCATTTAGAAACACGTATAGAATTCATTCCTGCGCCATATCTTATAATAGATATGCTATAAGATATGGTCAATTTTACATGTTCATACATCAGGGGCATTTTTTAGCACTAGATTTGAATTTGAGTACGAGAAACAATTAAATATAATGAGGAAAATAAAAAAGGAATAAAGCAGGTTATTCTGCATTTTATTTTACTCTAATTTGAAGAAATCACACAAAGGTATACTCTACATTGTGAAAACATTTCTAAACTCCTTTGCTACTAAATGTTCTCTTCAAAATGTGGAAGAGTTCCATTCATATATAAAATTTTCCCATAAAGTGCATAAAATATGAACAAGTTAGATTTATACACTATATAAATAATACATTGTGTAAATACTTTTACATATACAGAAAAAAATATAATGCAGACTAAACTTTTCATTTCTCTCATTATGTGCCTCTCATCTTCAAATCCTAATGAAGTGATAAAAATACATGTATGTCCCTGATGTATGAACATTTTAATTGTCCCTATTTCATATCTATAATGAGTTCTCCATTTAGACTATATATTCATACAGATGTACGTGCATAAATACACAATGAATTATATGTATATCACATAGTACAGTAATGCATATATAGTATATTAAAATATGTACACTATAAAATTTTCACAATAATTATATTAAACATTCAAAGTCAATGAAATGCAACACAGATGAATTTTTGAATAGAATATTTGTACAAAATATAGCCAATTTGGGACAACATATTACGTAACTATTTTTTGCAGTACATGTACTATGTACTTTTCGAAATATAAGGAGAACTCAGTGTATATAGGAAAAAACTTGTTAATCTAAAATTGAGAAATGATACCTAGTATAAAATAAAAACTAGTTTCCGGTGAAACTACTGCATAACCTGCAGTATACACAAGAGCATGTGCAGTAAAGTGTACATGTATACAGTATAGTGTATCTGCAGTAAAAATGTCAGTCAAACAAATTGGGTTTATCACCGATCAGAAATTGGAATTTTTCAAAATAAGATTTAAGGTATATAAAAAAAATTGTTACTTTGAATAAATTGACATTTTTAAAAAAAGCGGACCAAATCAGTCATGTTTAAAGATTTATGATTAAGAAAACACATTAATGAAATTAAAAGTAAACAAAAAGACCATTTTTAGTTCATCGTTCCCCAATTTGGTCGTGAATTGATAAGGGCGACCATGTCTAGACCGATACTTACGCTAATGAATGCAATTTTTTTTTACTAAATTTTAAAGATCGTGGTTAAAAATTCGTTTATAACCGATAAATTTAACGAAGTCATTAGCAAAAACATCAGAATGTTACTTTAAAATAAAGAGATCAGAAGTGAAAGTAAAATTACTGTTACACCGGAACAGTTGTCCGATTTGAATCCGGTCTAATGATTCGAGGTAATATCATCAAAACTGTCTAAATGCTATGTAGGCCTACTGTCTCCATTGCCATATTTAGCGAAAACAAAAACGTTGTTTGGTGATGTAATTTGAATTTCCTTCCAAAACCTTAATTCCATAAGGAATATTCGAGAAGATTATTCACAGCATAAAAAGTATTTTGATGGAACCAGAAAAATGCTAACTTGCTGGCATAGTCATATAGTCTTGATAGTCAGTTCTTACTGATTGAACATGCATGGCTTTCATAAAAGTCATTTCGTCCATATAAATGTAATCACCAAATAAATTCATTGATAGTGGAATATAATCTGTGATGAGGGACAACATCTACAGGAAACCAAAGTGCACATTACATTTCCTATCGAAGATACAGCCTAGGGGTGACCACTCTATATTCTAGACTTCATAAAAAGATATGCGTGGGTCAACGAAAAAAATCAAATGCAGCGACCAGATTCATGCGCTGCATGCTTCCACCAATTTTGAAGAGGTCCTTTGGGTTCATTTACTTGCCTGTGCTCTTTATGCTAGCATACACGGGAAGAAGGATCAACCTGCACACAAAAGGCCCTTTGAACTCACTTTTCCTCATTCTACGTGTGCAATGGTTGCTAAACACGAGATCTTTTCCCCTTATTAGCACTCGTTCACGAAAATCCGATGATAGAAAGCCGATTAACTTGCGAGGGACACCAAGGTGGCGCGGTGGGGATTGGGACCATTGCGAGATGGGTTTTGGACCTCTTCATAACTTCGAAAAATATCTAACATTTTGCATCATTTTAATGGAAATTTAATCAGTGATCAATCGAGCAAAGATATTGCAAAGGGATATTTGGAAGGATTTTGGGACTCGCAGTTGTGCGGGTTTATGAAGAAGCGATGTTAATGAACGAACATTTAATTTTGGCCAATTTTTGGAGAAAAACTACTCGGGCATCTTCCTGAAGGTTATCTTTGAAATTTTTGAAAATAAAAATATATAGTATAGCCACTTTAGTTGACCTCATAACTCGACAGAGCTACCGATATGCATCTTATCAGATATCTAAAATTGAAAGTATTTTCCCGAGGAAACATGCATCATCCCAGAAATTACATTAAATTTGAAAAAAATAAAAGTATGATCAATCTTTAATCATGTAGGCTATAATTAATCAATGATAAGCAAATGGTATATTTGAATAACTCGAATGTGATCAAACGTTAACTAGCCGGCATGAAGTGATTAAATGTAGGCTATACCTGATGCAATGATTCATTTTTTGTTAAATTTCAATTCAAGCAATGCATTAAATTAAAATATGGCATTGACAATTAAATGCAATACTTTCGAAGTTATTGCTGCCTCTTATAGGAACACCAGTGTATACAGCTAACCGTTTTCAAAAAATTTCCAATGTAATAACTAAGCATGCAATGAAAATACGCAAATAGTTTAAGTTAAAAAACCGAAAATCAAAGCGTTATTAAAGATCAATTTCATCGTATATTTGCTTGATAAACGGTATTGCATATGGACTTGAATGCCAGCAAGCCTTTATCCTGTAAATTACCATGATAAGAGAATGTTTATGGAATGTTTTAAATTAAGTTAATGTACGGAAATTGAGATCGACCAAGCATGATTTGGACAATAAATGCATTATTGATAATGCATATTCAAGTTTAAATTGCAATATAGACATAATTATACCACAACATAGTATCTTTACAGCGCAGCTTTGACATGTTTCTGACAAAACTGCAGGTAAATTCAAAGGTATATGTTCTAATTATTAGTTTCATAACTTGTTTCGTTATAGACATGCTTGCATGTCCTTATGGGTATCATATTATCATTGCTTATAAGCCTAAATGCAAAGCATGATTTCTAATTAAATATCGAACACGCCTTAATTTAAGGTGGAGGAGGTTGCAGTAGATGGACTATGTATATACAGTAGATAAAGACTGTATAGAAACACGTAGGCCTAATTCGTGCATTTGACTGAAGAAATCCAAGAAACCACGTCCTAATAATTATTGCACTGTATAAAGACGCCAATAAGAAACAATATGAATGACCTCAGAAGCCATCGCAACAACAAAACCACCTTAATTTATTTATCCAGACACCGATTTTAAACTTATCAAGAACATAAATTTGCGGGTATACGTTGTGTAATTACTAAGCGTTCATGATCAGCGTATTAGCAGGGATGCAATCACCCCTTATATTGACAAAAAAAAATCAAAAAATGATAAAACATTGATACACACCCAAATATGCAAATGAAGCCGAGCTCCTCGTTTCCATGCATCGGAAGATCATTCCGTAAACAAGATGGCGTCTGGGGGTTCTTAATGGCGTCCAAAACACCGACAAAAACAACAACAACAAGCGCATGAGCCGAGGGTCCAATGGCCTTAATCCATCCATTTTTTTGCGAGGGGCTCTGGTCCGACATTGGGGCCGAGAGGAGGAAGGGTGGACCGAGTCCGAGTTCCCCTCGGCGCATCTTATCCCACCGATGGCGTCTTAGATGAGCCACGATTTCGAGGAAACCGGCAATTTTTCGCGTTTTGACCCTCGAAAAACGCCCAAACTGGCGCGAGACGGCATCCGAAGCGGACTGAAAAACCCTCGGTCCAAACACAACAACAAACCCAAGGGTAACAAACAAGCAACTCTATGCATCAAGCTGGGTTGGGTTCCCAAGTTGAAAGCAGAAAAAAAACAACCCCCCTAACCCTTTGGCGACCAACATCCAGGCAGCCTAATTGATATGCATAACATGCAAATTATTTATTCCTATATCCTCCTCGTTGAGAGCAACAATGGTTATGCAAATTTGTTGCTTGTCATTTAACTCGCCTAAGCCTAGACTGTGGCAATGAGGAGTCCAGCCGCCCCCTCAGGTCTACCTAATCCTTAGACAATGGTCGGGGGCACCTTCATCTTTTTCTACCCCCTTTTTTTCGGGCACCGGCCCACAATCCCCTGCAACGTCCCCCTCGCCTCGCCGTGTCCCGTTAACCCTTCCAGCACCGAAAACCTCGTATACGTGGAACGCTGAATAGGTTCCGGTAAGGCTTTTACCATGGGGCCATGGGAACCTCTCCCGCAACCCTTTCATGCCGGAATGCAGGCCCAGACCGAAAGGGGTGAATTATGGACGCCAGAAACGGTGACAATGTTGGGCCAAACTATTCATCTTTCTTGGAGTCAGTCAACCGAAGCGCAGGGTCCGGTGTTTACCCCCTTCACACCCCGCCTTAAAACTCCCCGAAAATACACAGACTGTAAGAATACGGCTGCAAACAACGAGGGACCCAAAGGGGTAAAGGGACTCTGGAACGCTTACCAGAAAGAGAGAGAGAGGCCACAGACCATGGCCGAGGGGAACTCAGGGGATCCCCCTTCGCAACAACACCAGGTTTGGGAGCTAGGCAAGGAAGAAGCGGGGGCAAAGTGCCACAAACATCTTTGCATATATTAAAACGTTGTAACTAAACACTTGGCGCCTCGCGCGCCCCATGCATAAAAAAGGCACTCTGGAAAGCGGAGTGCCAGCGCCACCTATGGGCCTTGTCAGGAACATTAGGCCGTTGCTCGGATCGATTGAAGATGCTCTGGAGGAGGAGCGCAGAAGGAAAGATGGCTTAAGCAAATCTCGAATGCATTATACACATGCACTCTGTTTGCGTCTGGGTTGATATCGAGGAAAAATGAGGTTGAATCATCATTTGTGCCATCTTTTTCCGCCGTGAAAATGGCGGTCGCTAATTCTTGCCCTTTTTTTCCCCCCCCAGGATGTGGTGAATCTTTTCTAAATTACAGTTTAGAAGAAAATTGTTATTTCATCGCCCTTTACATTTTGGGAAAATTTAAGCATTTCGCAGTTGCATCACATTACGAAAATTTTCATTAATTAATAGGGTTTACCACGCGTGATTATGCATTTCTGTAAATGTTTGTGGCAAACCAACGTACTGTATCAAGCTATGCCACTGTTACCCAAACGAACACTGGTTAGAAAAGCAAGTTTTATGATGGATGGTCGTATGCACATGCACAATGAAATTATCATTTTCATGAAATGGTTTAGCAGTAATTAGCAACACGTGCAAATGCCTTGTTGGAAATGCATTTTGGTCAACACGTGCAAATGCCTTGCTATGTATACGATGCCATGACGAGTAAAATAAAACAATCTACTTCCAGGAATGTTGGAAAAAGTATGTTTGTCTGATCATCCATGTCCTTTCAAATTTTTTCAATGTCCTATTTTATCGTACAATTTATCGTACAAATATATGCATTTGGCCGTAAATTGCAAAACGTGCAAATGCCTTGTTATGTAATGCTATACGATATGCCATAAAGAGTAAAATGAAACAACCTATACTTCCAATAATGTTGGCAAAGGTATATGTTTGTCTGATCATCCATGTCCTTTCAAATTTTTTCCAATGTCCTTCTAAAAAGCACAATGAAATAACCACTTTTTCGATAAATTTAACGTACAAATATATGCATATGCAGTAAATAGCAAAACGTGCAAATTCCTTGATATGCAATGCTATACGATGCCATGAAGAGTAAAATAAAACAACCTACTTCCAACAATGTTGGAAAAGGTATATAGTTAGTTCTCTGATCATCCATGTCCTTTCACATTTTACAAATTTACTGTCTCCTTCCCCTACCATCGATTTCAATGCGGCATTATTTGCATTGAATTTTAAAACAATTTATCAGATAACTTCGTACAATTCCATAACTGACAACAACGTCTGTAAATCAAATGATGACGCATTCAGAATCTTAGATCGCACTCACGCTTATAGTTACATGCAGTACTGTATAATTATACCATATTATGGCCATGATGGCGCGGACTGAAAGTGGACTCGAGTATAAATTCACTACATAGTTGTATAATAGCAAAAAGGAAGATTGCGAAGAGGAGTTTCTATGCATGCTAGTGATACGACAGGCAGACAAAAAACATCATAGTGGATGATATAAAGTCGATGTCAGTTATAATACACTTCAAAAAGATTTGATGTAGATCCATCGCAATAAAAAAAAGATGATAATAAAGTGGTTCTTGAATGATAACGCGTGTAGTTATACCGCTATTTGGTAAAATTGCTGCATCACGAATTTCGCCAATAAAAAAATTCTCCTTGCGAGGATGAAACGGTGTTACAAAAGGATTTGCATGTTCACCTAGTGACAATAAGGAAGAATAAAACGTGACAAATCTCTTCTTAGCCAAATAATCGAAGTTAAATATGAATATAGAAGGGGTCAGACGGCCCCTCACCTTTATCACACATTCATGGGACCACAGCAAACAGCTTTTCTGCGTCTATCAAACAGGACCCCCTCCCTGCCTCCCTCCCCACACAAAAAAATAACGAGGGTGCATCCTAGACACTTGCAATGTCACTCATTTTTTTAAGTTAACCGCATTTAAAGACCTGTAGGCCTAAAGGCGTTATGAGGGACGTTACAATCCTAAATGCAAGCTCGTGTTCAATGGGAGAACCTTGGGTTCAGTTAATTTTTCCAACGCCAGGTGTCGTGGTGTTCTCCAAGGCGACCATGTAACCTTTTCCTCCCCATAACACGCACGAATTAGTTTTGAAACGCACTTGTTCAGCTTACTTTAAAACTTCTCTGCCCTTTTCTTATGATTTATGTGTGATTTATCATTTTTATTATGATTTCTTTTATTTTTCTTATCATTTTTTTCTTTTTGGAATTTACATTGAAAAAACGTTAAAAGGACATTCTAATACACCCACGACTTATTGGTTGTTTGAAATCAATCAATTAGCCACGTGACTAACGTGGTCAAATTATCAGTTGCCTGTCTTTGGACGACATCAGGGGGTCTTGAATCGGTTGGGCAGTGGCATTTAGTAAATGCATTTGTTTTGTTTTTTGTCATGACAACTCAATTATTTTTCCAATTAAGTCCAGCTATTATTGGTCAAAAAATGCATCTTTGGTTAGTTTGAATTTTTTGAATTCATAATGACAATCAGACAAATCACGTAATAGCCTCGCATCGTGTTTCATAAAGACAGCTAAAAATGTCTAAGAGTGCACGACCCAAAACACATATTCAGACCATGTGAACGGTTAAAATGTTTATGACAAATCGGTTTTAATTGGATCAACGTTTCAGGTCTAGACAGTATTCTCAAGGATAACAAACACTGCAGCCTCTTGTTTGGTCAAACACTGCGATCAATTTTTAAATGAAATTCGCCGAATCACTAGACTTAGAATTTTTAATGAGGTTGTTCGACAGCGATCGTAGTAAATTTTGGCTAATGTTGTTGACTTAATTGTTAGGCAGTGGGACCAACTGAGAACTGCTATTCGAGTCAGTGAACAATGCAGGTAGGAATTGGGAGGGGTTAATAATATGTAGATTTGCAGCGTTCATTTACCAATATCTTTTGTAAATTCCCTATTGTTAAAACTAAATTTCGACTAAAAAGTGCAAAATGCACATGTCTGACTCATGGCAACAAATGTCGCACTCGGTGCCATTGGTAGGGGACTGACTGATACGAAATGTGTCAGAAAAGGGCTTTTTAAAAATTAATGTAATCGAAAATTTTATTGTTGTCCCACAAAGTTTCATTTCTGAATTTGTGTCTATTGCAAATGTGTCAGATTGCGTATTTTTTCCTACATTAAGCATGCATGAACGTGTATTTGATGTCTATGGGTTTCTGACACTCCCCCACAAAGAAAAAATATCTACATGTACGTCTATGTCATTCAAACGATGCAAAACGGTATCCATACATAATGGCAATTGTCAATGAAATATAGATCATTTTCTGCATATCGGGTTCGACAAGATTTATGTTTTTGAGTATTTCACGAAGTTTCTGAATGATGTCTTGAAACATCCCCTCGTCGTCACAGGCCAACATGGTAGCCAAGAGTCAATTTGGTTTTTGTCGCCACCATTTGGGAGCTTCGAGGTTCAGGTGACGTTCCTCTCCCTGTACTGCAATGCGCCATTGATCACCGATAAAGACCTTCCAAAAAGCCTTTGATTAATGATGGTGAGAATGAGACTATTGGCACGAAAACAATGGCCCCATCCCAGCTCTTTTGCTGCCCCAGTGCAATCCCTTCATCTAGGTCTCTTAAAAAAAGGTCGACAGTTAGCCTTCCCCTTTTACTCCAGCCCTTTTCCTCCCCCTTACTAAAAAATAACCATAGGGGTCCTGACTTAAGATAGATTAATAGACCCTACACCCAGATTATACCCGGTAATAAGGCGCACTTTAAAAAGTAAAAATAATTTGCCAATATTAAAAAAAAAACATATGATGGCATATTGGGTCTTCATCACATTCC
>JAQGBX010002336.1:0-20839 GCA_034698745.1 Megaphyllum sjaelandicum | reverse complement strand
CAATCTGCTTGTTAGTTGGCTTACTTATCTCGATCCCGATAGTTCTCTTACGATCTGGGTTTAGAACGTCCTTACAAGATAAATACACCGTATGTATACATACAAGAAGTAACTTTGTAATTTCTGAAGTTTTTAATCTTGCTTATAAGGAATAAAATATTTTGAGTCATACTGTACGTATACATGCACATCATATTTGTCATGTTATATAGATCACATAATATAGAAAAATACACAAATCTTTAACATTTTTTTTATAAATATTAGGAGCACAGTAAAACTTATTAAGTAAGAAAGTTACTTACCGAACACTAGCGCCAACCAGCGGGCAAACGAGAGAAAGAGAAGGGGTACTAAGAGGTTTCAGCCTCTTCTGAGATAGGTAGATAGATAAATATCCTGTCACAGATAAGTTGTTATCCTATACAAATTAGTTTGTCAGTATCATGGTTAGTTAGCGCATTGATAATGCGTTTAAATGAGGTTGCTCCAAGTGACACATTAGCCGAGCCAGGCTGAACGCTCTTTAAATTTAGAAGTACTATAGTATGTTTGGAACATTCTTCTTCGGAAATCGGGGAGGAGGCTTGTAAGACACAGAGTGGCACACGGATCACTATTGGGCAAAAGTGGAGCCATCGATTGAATGCCTCCAGTGTACCGCAGCAATAACGTGACCTTCACTCATCATATTAAATAAACAACAACACGACCAAAAACGTTTTTTCGTGGCGAAATGTGGTTTTTGGTAAAAATGTTTTTGGTCGTGTTGTTGTTTATTTAATTTGATGTTCCGACCACTTGAAGATACATGATCTTCACTCATCATGAGATGCTAACGCGCAAGTGCAACTACAGTGCAAGGCAGGGTTTAACGCGGCATGTTTGACCTTGCACAACGCATGCCGTGGCGCCACCAAGCACAATTGCAATCATCACGCAGATATCAGAGTTCACTTTGCGCTCGAAAACTGAAAAAAATTGCAGCTGACAAAAAGTAGGAAAGTAGCTGAAGTAAGCTACGGAAAGGCATTGTCATTAAACACTTTCGTTGTTAATTGTTTACCAGCCAGATTGTTTTAGAAAAACCGAATCACTGCCCAGCTGATTAATTCAATTGGTACAGCTAGCTTACAACTGAATTAAACCAGCTATCTCAATGTCCTGTGTAGGGTCGATCACTTCCAATCATTAGTGGGAAAATGAAATATACTTTTGGGGCGCAGCATCCGTCATATTTACCAACTTCCAACTGAAATGAAAAATACGAATTTGTTTACATATGAATTGTTTCCTTATCATACGAGTAATTTTTTAGCATAAAGCAAATTTAAACGTAGCAGCTAGGATTGTTTTTGTATGTAGGTTTTCAGTTTCAATGCGATTTCGTAATACATGATTATTTTTAAAAACACACATTTTGTGGGAGAGTTTTCAATTCACTATCTGTATCAGAAATACAATTTTTTGAGTTAATTCTGGAAGAATGTTTTGTTTTTCTCAGCAATACTTGTGTTGTAATAATATTCTATAATGCGTTCATACCTGCAGATAATAACGCATTTCGATAATTATGCTTCCTCCCAGATCCGTTGCTGGAGTGTTTAATGGCACAGTGTAAAGCTCTGACCATGTGACAGCCTCCTGAGAACTTAATTTTTGGGGAAATTTCAGTGTGGTACCTATTGTGTTTTTCTCATATTTCTTTTTTGTGACATCATCATCATCAGATTTAGAAAAACAAGTAGCGTCCTAGAAGAAGGATATTCACGACAATTTACTATCAAACAGCATTTGTGCAACGTCAAATTTGAACTCTTTAATAAAGGAATTATATTTAATCATAGTCATACTTGTATCAAAGATAGGGTGACGTTGCTCATGTCCTTTGTTGAATTGTTTTCAATTTCTGCTTTGAAGGCGATTGTTTCTCCAGGTAAATATCCTCCTTTATCTGTGGTAATTCTAGCAGAAATTTCGCCGAATGACCAACACAAACAGCACGATGACAAACAAGGCAATGGGTGACTCTCATCTATAACTTTTAGTTTCTGAAATAATTTTATAAATGAGATACTAATCGTTGCAAAACATGTGTACCCGCTCAGTTTGAAAGATTAATTGAAAAGGTAGAAAGACAATTGGAATTTCACGTTTTTCAAATTTCTACCTTGTTTATTTTATTTAAAAAAACTAATTTAAAAAAGCAGCTATCAATTAATATTCTATATTTACAAGCTACTTGACATTATTGTTTGCATAAACATGCTGCCTTACCTTGAATTCAAAAGGAATTGGAAGTAATGTCCGAACTACAAAGCGTCTTTTCGTTCTGCATGTATTGTTCATAATGTTGAAGTTCCTTGCACTCTGGACAGTGGCAATTGCCATGTATCTCACGTGTCCACTCTTACCCTCAAAAGATTGAGGCAAGTAGTTTGGAAGGATGATTGAAAATGGAAATCTGTGTGTGCCAACAAAAGGTGGTCCACAGTTATATGTATCTGTAATAAAAGATCGTCAATCGAGTTAACAGATCTGTAAACATCATTCTGAGGGTATCCTTTTATTTTTAAAGCGACAAACTGAAGTACTTTCATAAAAAGAGTTATCAAGATTTGCTCCTTTTTAAGTACCCTGCTCCTGCATGATAGCTGCTTTATGTTATGTTTTTCTCCAACATTGGTATTTATTAGTGGAGTTTCATACACATAATATGCTGTATGTAGCAAGGATGTTTTTAAACAAATTTTCCTTCAAATGTAATTCAACTTCACAACTTTTAAAACAGGTGCAAAATTTTTGTTTTATGGAATTGTTAATATTATTAATTATCATCAGGGACGGATTAACCAATGAGCCCTGGGCATTTCAAGATTTTAATTTTTATTGCATTTAATTTGAAATAAACCACTAATAATGTATTGAATTTTATCATTTTTTTCATACTGAATTACTGCATATATTTTCTTAAGTTTGTGTATAATCAATTTGAATTGCCAGTAATTTGTTGTTAGATTGTTGCACTGATTGTTTTCAAAAATTGTCCTTTTTTGGAAAAAAAAATGCAATTTTTTTTGAAAACTTAGTGGCTTGGAAGTATTGCGGCATTTCGAAATAGTTTATACATGAATCTTTGTAAATTTTTCTTAGAAAAATTATATTGTTTAAAAAACATGAGACATTTTTACTCATTCAGAAATTGATAAATATTATGGTTTCATTATTCCGGATTATTCCAAATTTGCGAAACAACAAATGAGATAGATAATGCACTAAGGGGACTCGGCCCCTTCTGGCATATATTGTTATCGGTGTATTTTGCAGTTTGAAATGAATCATGATGTACATGTAAGAAATACATTAGGCAACACTGCAAATCCGCTAATAATGAAAAGAGTGTATACACGTATAACTGCGTACATTGACCTACCTGACTGGAAAAACCTGATTTGCTGATCAAGGTAAATTTTCTTGTTAGAAAACCGCGTGGTTCGCTTGTTTTCCCCAGCTCCATTTTTTTCTGACCATTTGACATTTCCTTTCCCTATCAGGTGCACTTGAATGTCTAGAAAGTAATGAAACGGTAAAAATAAGCTGTCCGTATATGCAACTGATAAATGGTACTCTGCTATATTTGTTTTAAAAACACAGATAAATTTCAACTAAGGCTTCCTCTTTTAAAAGGCAGTGCCCATAATCAGTTTGATATATTGGTTAAAAATTATTTAAATCCTCTTCATAACTGATCTTTTTTTAAATTTAGATAAAGTTTATAAGATTTTCCCAAATTTAAGATAATTTACCAGCACATTAAAAAAATTTTTTAAAAAAAAGCTCCAATTTCACCGAAATTAAGATAGTCAACTACATCAGTAAATGCCCATATACTGGCGATCAAAACTTTTATAATAACGATATACTGTACATAAGACGATAAATCGTTTTGATCATAAATAAACTATATTTTCCATTTGTTGGTTTAACTGTTTTTCGAATTGGAAACGTTTAAATTCTCGCTTTATCTAAAAAATATCAAACTGGAAATGGGTTCAATATAGACTATTCGAAAAATAATCGCAACGCATTTTATAAACATGTGAATTTGAATTCGTTTGAAGTTTATAAAAGGTTGATATTTAGCCTTTATTTTTAAAAAAAAATATATCTTATTTCATAAAAGTCATTCAGTAGGGGGTAAAACGAACTTCCTTAAAATAAAAAGTATCTGTCAAAATGTACAGCATTGCGGTGAGTCGTACCTTATATTCTAATACGAATTTCCCGCCAAGCATACGTTCTGCATAGAACGTAGTGTAGAACTTCGATTATCCGTCCAAGATAAATAATTGAAATGTACATGTACATAATTAGACCAAAAAGCACATGTTTTGTTAGTCACGTACCTGTAAGTAGCATTGACCTTTCTATGTTGACCAACACGATACCACTGACTGTATCACCAGCATAATATTCTTGGACGGGATTGTGGAAAACGATGTTCAATTTCAATGGTTCTTCCATGGTTTTATGAATCCAAATTGGTCAACAGGATCTTAGCTTTACGTTCAGTATGTCGATCTGTTCGTCCGAATGAATTAAGCGTTTTGAGTAACTGCACATTTAGCGTTGCCAAGCAGGAAGAGTTGGAGGAAACCGTTTTTTTAGTTTTCTTGGAAAGAGTGGGCTGATCCAATTCAAGGAAATCCCTGCAGATTCTGCGTAATAATGCTGCTTGAAAGTTTCCTTGTTCGGATTAAGACTGACTGTTACAGACTGTAGCATTGCAGCGAAGCCATTACAAGTCTGAGGCTGTTTGGAATAGATGCAACTGGAATATACTGGATGCAGCAAGTTGCCAATTTTTGTTGTTGTTGTTTAAAACCTGCGAATTTGGTAAATGTACAGTACGAACATGAGTTTAAATCGATGCATACCTGACACATTTTTAGAATTACCAAATTGTTATCATGGTTGCCAAAAAAGAAGACCTGACTAATTCTTTAAAAGAAATGTTAATATGTTATGAATACATGTAGTTATGAATGGTATGGTTATTGAAAGTTAAGAAACATATAGCTGTGCTATCCTGCAATTCTTTTCATGTCGGACTATCTAGGGATGCATATTAAATGATGACGTCCTTAACAGAATTTAATTGAATTGCGCAATCATTAGAATGTTAGTGAATGACGTCATCACCAAGAACTTTATGGATGACGTCCACATTTTAAGCATTTTTTCGGACATTATTCGAGAAATTTTTCGGACATTTTTCGGACATGCGAAACTCCAAAACTACTGGGGAAAGAGTTATAGTTCTAAGTTCAAAAAAGTATTTATTCATACACGTTCAAATAATAAGGCAATTTATTCGAAAATACATTTATGTGAGTATTACAAGTGTATATTGTGCATCGTAAATACATGTATATTCTGTAATGACAGATTTTGCGCGCAATTAATAATTACGCGTAAAAATGCTAGAAGATAACTTTTATGTTCAATATCTTCCCCAAAAACTACTGTATTTCAACAATGTTTTTTAATATTAATTGCTGGTAAACGCGGCATTTGACATTAAAATTCAAAAAATTCATAAACGTGGAAATCGGCGCCAAAACATCTTTTGGCGCTTGTATGTATTCCCTTTCTTCTGCTAAATTGACCCACTCCATGTCCTGTATATATCTAATTTATTCACAAGATGCAATATAGATTTTCTGTTAATGATTCACAATGTATGAATCACGCTTATTGTAATTCAGTTAACCAGGGTGTAGTGTACATTTATGGTATTGGGTCGAACTCTTCCAATCATTAGAGGGAATTTGAAAAACACTTTTGGAGCACAGCATCCGTCATCTTTACCTACCTCCAACTGAAATGAAAAATTCGAAATCCTTATATATGACTTGCAGTTCACACTAAACATACATCTACATTGATTTGAATTTACTATACATGAATAAACAAGACTTTTTTTAATTTGACAATAATATTAATGCGAGTTGTTCAATAGCTAATTTCTGTTTTTCAATGCATTGATGCTAAGAAAGTTCAATTTTTTAAAAGGTACTGACAATATCACAATTAAATTTCGTTTAGAATTTTTACACAATGAAGGTTTTAAAATGCGAATTAATTCATTTATGGTTTCTTTACAGTGTTGCTTTAGTGTGAATTAGTATGGTTGCTATTGAACAATATTTTTAGCAGCAATAATTATGTCGTGATAATATCTTATACATGTACATGTATATTGATGTCATACCTGCAGATAGTAGTTTATTTCGATTATAGAGCTTCCTCCTAAATTTGTTGGCGGAATGTATAAAGGCACTCTAAAGAGCTCGGACCATGTAATAGCTCCACGAGACCTTAATTCATGAGGGAATGCCAACATGGCACTTACAGCTTTGGTAATGTCCTTCCTAGAGGTAACTTGATTGTTATACTTACACAAATACGTAATGGCCTAGACAAAAGTAAATTCATAGCAGTTCATCATACCTTGGTCGTAAAATATGTTATTATAATGGGAATTTTTGAATCATAGACATACTTGCATCAAAACAAGCGTGACGTTGTCCAGGTCCTCACTTGAGTTGTTTTCAATTTCTGCTTTAAAGGCAACTGCTTCGCCAGTCAAATATCCTCCTTTATTGGTGGTCATTTTGGCAGAGATTTTTCCAAGCGACCAACACAAGCAAAACGATGACAAACAAGGTAAAGGGTGACTCTCATCAATTACTTTCAGCTCCTAAGATATATTCAGAGGTAAAATACCCATCGTTTAAAAACATTTTTCCTTGTGATTTAAAACGATTTGAAATTCATTCTAAAGTGTCATCAAAAATTGACATCAAGTAATCAATACCTGAAATTTGGAAAAATCATTAGCGTAGGAAAAGTACAATTAACGTCAAGTTCCCATTCCTACGTTTATTTGGTTATTCTCACCATAAAATGATCATCGAAAATATTTGTTAACAAATTTTCATCAAAAAATGATAATTTCTTCATTTGGAATATACTACTACATGTGGATTGGAAGGTACTACCGAAACCTAAGTTATCACTCATGGTAATCATGAATATCACCAATTTGCTGATACATATTCAATATTTACAAGCCATTCAACATTTCTGTTTACACAAATATACATGTATGACCCGATAAAATAGATAATTTATAATTTGAATCATACTAAAAGTCACTAACTTACGCGGAGTTGAAACGGAATTGGAAGTGATGCACGGATGATAAAACCCTTTTTTGTAGTGAAAGTTCTCTTTAAAAAGCTGATGCTTTTTGCACTCCGGACAGTAGCAATTGCCTCATATCTCACTTGTCCGTACGTACTTTCATACGATTCGGGCAAGCTGTTTGGAAGTATGCTTGAGAATGGAAATTTGTGTAATCCGACGCCAGATACTTCAGAATTTGCTGTAATCAAAGATAACATCGTCTTAGCAATGCAGTCGAACATTGTTACGACGAATCTCAATGGAAAACACAATTTATTCGTTTAAACCGTAGCCATATAGTTCGTATTATCAGAAGTCGGACGGGGACTGGGAATTGGATTTTACTCATTGACATTTGTTTTAAGCGAGTAAGTCTTAACGGGGTTACACTGTATCCAAATTTCAATTGCCTCACGAACCTGTGATGAATAAGGGATCATCTAGACTATATATATCCATACTTCAAGGTGTAAAATAAATCTGAAAGTTATTATTTAGTTATAACTTTTCATTAAAACCAGTCTGATTAAAACGCTTATGTTTATTAAAAGTGTGTTTGGGGGTTATTGAGCACGTTTAGAAAAGTTGTCATGTACTTTGTCCAACAATGCATATTTGGTTTATTTGTTAATGAAGTCGGTTTTAAGGTGTTTACGAAGAAATGTGTACATCCACAAAAGGAATCGTGTCATACTTTATACTGTACTTTAAACAATGTGAAATGGTGTACTTACATGATATATCAATGACTATTTTAGCGTGTAAACATGTTATAGTGCATATATGCCAGTTATTGTGTCCCTGGTTCCAAATGCATTTTACGCTTCCTTTAAATTCAACTTGTATTTCTGCAAAAAAAAAAAATGATTTCGTTATACAATACATCCCTTTACATTCCCTTACTAACATAATACAAATGCACGCGTACATCGCAATACAGAATTCCACAGAATACATGTGCATATTAAAAATACACAAATACGTTCTTCTCCTTTAATTGTCCTTGTAAATTAAAACTAATTTCATGCACCAATATAAACTCCAAGAATGGTTTATATAATTTCAAATACTATGTTACTAAAATAATACAGGCTGTCCTACGTCAAGCCAGCACTTAAATTTAACGTAACATACTGTATGTACAACATTGTGTTGATAGTGAAACAAAGTGTTCTGCTACATGTATATAACTTCAGTTTAGTTCAGTAAATCTCCACATGGTCGCCTTTGGTGGCACGAAAAACGTCTTGTCTGTATATAGTCAATGAACCATCGTCATCATGCCGTTATCGCGTGATATTTAATTTATTCCATTGGCGAAAATCACTGGAGTTACGTTCTCTTAGTTGTTAATTCGATAAAAAAAATCACCCTAATCAGTCACTTCAATACGTAATTCTGCAAAAGCTCCATTTTGCGTCGTTTATATGCTCTGAGTTGTTTCAAATCCTTTTTCGTGGTAATTAACCTTTGCAGATTAGTGAGTGACCAATTCCGTTCGTGATCTAATTAAGTGGCCTTAAGAAATGTATTTACATAACTTTTGCATGTTCTTCAGAACAGGAATATAAGATAATTTAAACATAAAATTAAATAGTTTCAATTATTTTTCTTTTCAATAACAAATGTAAATAACTATAAATACGAATTTCACATTCACACAGTTTCCGAGCATTAATTTTAAATTAAGCCATCGCTGCAGGTATTTAGAAGAAAAAAAAGTCATCTAGGGAGAAAACACGAGCCATCGGGTAAAATAAAGGACGTTTTTAATAATTTAACATTGACCATTTTTAATTGAGGGTATACAATATTGATATTAATTCGTATGGAACATTCGCTAAATGTAGGAAACGTGTTTATCGAAAATCCATGAAATTCTCTTAATAAAATGTAAACTTTTTGCAAAGCTGGAAATGGATGATGTCATGACGGTTTTAGGGACTGTTTCGCTTTTTTTTTTGTACACGTACCTGTAAGTGGCATTGGCTTTTCAAGATGAACCACCACAAAACCGCTGATAGCGTCACCGGCAAAAAATTCCTGGGTGGGACTGCTGAAATCGATGTCCAATACCAATGTTTTCCCCATAGTTGTAAAGTTTTCTGAATTTAAATGTAGCTACTGTGTTTTTGTAGTTCTGGTCGTTTTTCTGTCTTTCTGAACGAAACGTTGACGGTTGCGTTAACAGAGTTGAGCTACAAATGTCTGCTGTCAAGGGAATAAAATGATGTTTTAACTGACGATCGTTGCGTTTCAAGGTCAGAAGTTCTGTTTACCGTTGCTTGCCATTTGCTCCCATTTCATCTTAGAATCGATACAGAACTTAATAAGCGAAATATTTACCTTGTATATGTTTGAAAGTAATGCTACAATTTGTTTAAATAGGATATGCCCGGCATATTTCTTTAACAGTTTATAAGAATGGAAAATTAATGAAAGTGACGTAATGGAAGGTATGAAGCAAACCGTGGCAGAAGTACTGCCTTTGGATTCTAATTATTGATTATTTATAATAATTAGGGATATACTTTAGCCTACATTAGCTAGCTGTTATACAGAATGTATTGGTGCATCCGGTCGCAAATAAGTTAAATATAGATTAAATGATTCTGTTTCGCAGAATCGTAAACGTAAATCGTAGTCTTCAGAAACGTAGGCTACACTGTGCCCAGAAATAAGGTATTTTTTGAAAATCTACATTAAAATTGATGAAATTCTAACACCAAAGCATGAATAATGGAAGAAGTCTTTTCATTTTTCTTTATTGTTTTACATGGTATCTCCCCGCATTGAACATCGTATATGACCTCGGATTGTCGAATTCCTCATCGTTGTGATACAAGGATTTTGGCTTGAATCCCAAAGGCTGTCTTATTATAGCCCGTTGGTCACTTGCTTCGACATTGACATTTCTGGATTCAGAAGTTATTGCTGATGGTCCAGTTCTACCAAGCATTAACGGAATAATGAAAAGCACATCTGTGTGGCAGCTTCCAGAATTCTCCCCAATTTCAAGCTGAAAACAAACAACGCTTAAATAATACGAAATCATAAGTTTAACCAAGTAGGGCGGGTCTTAAATAATGAGCACGTATGCTCACCTCGAGAAAGTAAGTCACTTTAATTTTCTTGCTTGTGCCCAAATTTGTTGGTGGAAGGGTTGACGGCACCATCAAGGAACCGGACCATGTATAAACGTCGTTTGCAAGTAATGCCCCAGTGGGTAATCCCAATCTTAAACCGACATTACTTGTCGAACGTTTCAGTCCATCGTGTTTTGTTTTGCAAATAGATACCTATATGAAATGAAAGTAAACGATTTACGTTTTCGAGAATATTACTGGGTATATGGCATGGTGGAAATATATTGAAAGTAAACCTTCATACTTGCTTCAGAACAAGGGAAATATTTTCCAAACTCAAGCTTGAGTTATTGGATATATCGGCATTGAACGATATTGTTTCTCCTACCATATAACCTCCCTTGTCAACGGTCAATTTGGCCCTCACTGTACCATAAGAACGGCAGAAGCAACATTGATCGGATAATGGTAGATTTTTAGTGCCTTCTCTGCTTTTCGGCTCCTACAAGTAAACATAACAAACAAACAACAGTTGCCTGATTGTTCAATTTCGTACTGTTTATCGCGGATACAATCAATACACATGTGAAAATCTTACATTGAACTGGCTTGGTATTGGAACTGATGCTAGGACGACGAAGTGTAGATATTTTATGCAGTCATGTTTCAGAATATCGATATTTTCTGCACACTTAGGAAGATACAGTAAAATATATGTAGGCCTACAATTACATTTTTCCACGATAACTTTGGAAAAAATAAATATGATTCATGAACTAAACAAGCAAAGAAATACGAAGATAATATGGTAATATTTTCTTTTTTTTGTTATGCTCTAATTTGAATATTAATCTACTCGTTAGGCCTATTTACAATTTCATTGAATTTAACAACGATTGTAGCATTATCTTACAGGTATCTCATACATGTTTGTGCGCAATATTCGGGTAAAATTTCCACCATTTCCGAATAACATTTGTATATAAAAAAAATGATCACAACTGTATGGAACAACGAACATTCCCATATCATTTTGTGTTGTGTCAACATTTAAGCTTTAAAATAATTTTTATTAGAAAAACTACCTGATAGTTTTCTAACATGGCTTTCGAAAATAATTCATTTTCAATCATAAATATACTCTGTCCAATCATCACCTTAATACTCGCTTTTGCCTTGTACGCCACTTCTCCGTGCGTTGTGCGAAACGATTCGGGTAAATTTTTCGAAAGTATTGCTGAGAAAGGAAATCTGTGAGTTCCAACGTCCATTGGTATGGAAGTTCCATCTATGATTAAATCTCATGAAATTTCTTAAACATTTATTGTCAGTTAAAAAAACTAACATGATTAATGTTATCAAATATACGAGGTATACTCACAATACTGGTAAAGCATTATTTTTTCGTTAAAGTACGTTTCATTATCCGAATTCTGAATTTTAGTAGCTCCTTTCAGTTTAAGGCAAATTTCTTCAAAAATGCAAGAAAAATGTCAATCATTCTATTATACACCAGTTATTGTTTGTAGTTATTGATTCTAGCGAAGTTATTATTGAATCGTTTTCTTATTAAAATACTGAATCATATAGTTTGTTTAATTTGTAATGTTTTAAGGCAAATATAGCACGTTTTGATATAAAGTAAGTTTTGATAGTCATCAAAAACTTTGATTTTTAGCAATTTAATCGATGATATACAGTATGTTGTAAACAATTCTGAATTATACAAATCGGTATACCATTTATCTCAACTTTTAAATTTGACTGTCAAGTGACACAGCGTCAAAATGAGACTGGATTTTGTCATGATTATAGTCTGATATATCACTTATTTATTTTAGCTGATAATTTGATAGCAATCGTAAACCACTTTTTTACCTGTTATAGAAATTGGTACCCGAATGTTTACCAACACTTCCCCGTTGATTTCATCTCCGCCATAATATTCTAGACTGGTTTTGTCAAGCACAATTTCTAAGTCTAACGGTGACATTTTGCACTAGTGATTTTCGCAACGTAAATTTACAAATAAAGCTAAAAGGGAAAAAAGTTGATAAGTCGGTATACAGTAATCAGTTGATGATATCTGATAGATAATTACAATGTACTAGTGATGTGATTGTTATCTTGGCGGCACAAGGAAACAACTCGTGTTTTATAATGTAGCAAACAAATAAAATAAGGCATTTTTTACGAATTAATTTGAAACTCAGCTCATGCATGCCCATCCTAGACCCATCCCTACATGTTTTGCAGTAATTGCATACGATAAAATAAAAGACATGATAAAAATTTGAAATATCATCTACTTTATTGAATACACATAAGTTATGAAACATCACAGCATAATTAAGTGATTGTTTTATAGCCTACACTTAAAATACATGCGTATATTTAAATAGATCTTTCGATCACATCACTGATCAACTCACATTGTATCAAAAGTAAGAAAATTTAATATACAAAATATTATAAAATAAATCGGTATTTATTTGGGATCTTATAAGTATGTTGTCATTTAGAAAAATAACTTACGTTAAAAGTTAAAATTCCCAATATAATTAAAGGACGAGTTATTATAAACATTTTGGGAGCATTTTTATTACGCACAACACGCTTCATTGTTTTAGTTTGCAATATTTTCCTAACGGAAACCCAAAGGCTGTTGTGTTACAACCTGTGGATAAGAAGTGTCAAGCGTTGTTTGAAATGGCGCAGAAAGTAAAGATGATGGTTCAGCTCTGCCAAGCATGAAAGGTATTTGAAAATGCACATCTGGGGCACAACAACCTGAGGTTTTACCAACTTCAATCTGCAACATAACAACATATACATACACACGGTTTGGAAACTTGAATTCCAGTTTCGGAAACCAAGTTTCAGTTTGTTTCTTTGATGAGTATCCACCTTTAAGGATACTTTTCTTACCTCAATATAGTAACTGACTTTCATTATTTTGCACGTTCCCAAATTTTTCGGTGGAAACGAAGGATCTACGGTCAATGTCACTTGCCAGTTAAGATTGTCACGAGCCCGTACTGTACCCGGAAACCTAACTTTATGATTAACTTTATCGATCGACCGGGTGGAATGTCCACATCTTGATATGAACTCGACTTCCTCGAAAAAAGATGCATAATATCGAATAAATAGCATTTCATAATTGTGAAATTATATACGCTGTTTTAGTAAACAAAGCCTTGCTTGTTTAATGATCACTGTGATGTTATCTAACTGTGAATCAGAGTTATTTGAAATTTCGGCCTGGAAGAAAATTGGTTCACCGTGCAAATATCCTCCTTTGTTGCTGGTCATTTTGACAGAAATTTTACCAGACGAAAAACAACAGCAGCAGTCTAAGAACAGTGGCAGGTTTTTGATGCCCTGTAAAAGTGCCAGTTCCTGAAATAATGTTCCAGTCTCATTTAGTCTGGTTTTATGTCATTTTTTTATGAAGTTAAGAATATTACTGTATGATATCGATGGGAAATATCGTCTGTAGAAAATGTTTCGAAAGTTAAATAGCTTTTTTATTCGTGCATATATTTTTAGAATTCAGAATTCATATCTTTAAATTAGAATTTATATAGGCCTAGTAGAAAATGTTCAGGGCTAAATGATATGTTCTGTGCAAGTGCTCGCTTTGATCTGTTTGTTCTAAACTCCAGAATATTTCTCAAAATTGCATGTATGTTTGATTGATTTTATTATTAAAAAAAATTCTTTGTATTTTCTTTCTAAAATTTAAGGTTCACAAACATGAAATACCGAAATAAAAAAAAATCTATTAATGTTCTATTTGGAATCACTACCACTTTCGTTAAAAATACATTTATTACTAAAAACTGACTTTCGAAATGATTGTACACTTGTATTCACATTAACATATTTCTATTAAACGTGTAAAATGATGCTGACGAGTTTTTAACTCACATTTAGGTGGGTAAACACTGGAACTGTTGCATGAACAATAAACATCGTACTTTTTTTGTAGGTGGAGTTTTTTTTGTGGCCCGAATTCTTAGTAGTATTTACTGTTAACTTAGCCTTGTATATCACCTCTCCATGAGATGATTTAAATGACTCAGGTAAATCTTTGGGGAGGACGGTTGAGAATGGAAATATTTTAGTTCCAATATCTTGTGGTGCGGCATCGAAAGCTGCAATTTTTTTTAAAGAATGTTAAAAACATTTGTTATAATATAAATACCATATCATCATTTAGAAATTTACTTATTAACGCATTTCAGTACAGTAGACCTAATTACTTATCTGGGGAATCCTAACTTTATTTACAAACTTTACTATAATTCATTTTTATTTAAATTTTTATTGCTTTTTATAACGCTCGTTTATCATACAATAATTAACTTTTTTAGAGAAAAATGGGAATTGAGTTAGACACTATACCTAAAATATACACCTACCTGTATAAAAAGTATATCATTTGGAAAAATCGATTTTCTTTTAACAAAATTAATTTTTTGCAAAAAAATTCTGTTTTTTTGGAAAATGTGTCATTTTTTTAATGTTTGTGTATTACACTGTAGAAGTATTGCAGCATTATACAAGAAGTTTTTGAAAGGTTTTTTTTTACAAAAAATTCAATTCTTTGAAAACATAAAACATTTTTTCCTTGTTTTCTTTTTTTTTTTTGCGTTTAAACAAAAATCACGAAATTCTTAGGTATTTGCTTCCTTATGGTTGCTCATAATTATCTTTCAGAAATTAATAGCATGGTTTCATTGTAGTCGATTTTTTCAAATTTGAAAACAACGAATTGAGAATAGGAAAGCCTATAGGTAGCGCAGTAAACCGTATACATTATCGTACTCGACTGATAAATCATTATTTGCTGGTCAAGGTATATTTCCTCGTTAGAATACCACGTGGTCCGCTGATCATCCCCTGTTCCTTCAGTTTCTGACCAACTCAGTTTTCCTTTTCCTATCACTCGCACTTGAATATCTAGAAAGTAATCAAACGGTTATTTGTTTAAATACGTAGAGACTTGTTTGTTTTAAAACGTAGAGAATTGTTAACTACATTTTACTCCGCTGATTGCTGTAATAATTATGACTTATTATTCGTTTATAACGGATAAGTGCATGAATTTTGATACAGTTTTTAAAGTGTTCTATGTCTATTAAACTCATTAACCATTAAACAGAGGCTTAATTTTTCCGTGATTAAAGTAGGACTTCAAAAATATTTCGTTTTAATTAAAAGAAAACCTACCTGTTATTGAAATGGATGTAAGAATGACGTGTACCAGCACTTTGCCGTTGATTTCCTCTCCTCCATAATATTCTTCACCGATTTTGTCAAACACAATTTCCAAGTCTAACAGTGACATATTTTTGCACTAGTGATTTTCGCAATGTAAACTAACAAAAAAAGTTTAAAAGCGATAACGTTTTTGATAAGTCTGTTCAGTAATCAGTTGATGATACTGTTATCTGATCTGATAGATAATTACTACATGTATGGTGTGCCTAGACAGCACCTGTTTGATAACGAAGTATAAAGTAAAATAAAACGTTTGTTACGAATTCATTGAAATGTCATCTCATGCTCATCTTAGGCACATCTCTACATGTTTTTTGCGTGAGATAAAATAAAAGACCTGCAAATTTAAAACATCATCTATATTTAATAGCAACAATCAAGTGTTCATTTCTATACATGTACATGTATATAAACAGTACGACTTTATATATTCTTGGTTATTTCTAATTATACCTTTCATAATTAAGGAATTGTTTTTTACACTTAAAAAGCATATAATAATGTAAATATCTTTCGATCACAGCACTATTCTACTCACATTGTATCAAAAGTAACTAAATTTCATACACAAAATATTATGCAATTTATAAAAATGTATTATAAAATATATTTTTTGGGGATCTTATGAGTATGTTGTTCTTATTGTCATTCAGAAAAATAAATTAAGTTAAAAATCGAAATTTCCAGATAGGACGAGTTATTATGAAAACTTCCCGAAAACTTTTATAACGCGCGTCATGTTTCATAGTTGGTAATATTTCCTTCTTTGAAACCCAAAGGTTGCTGTGTTACAACCTGTGGATTAGAACTGTCTAACGCTGTTTGAAATGGCGCAGAAAGTAAAGATGATGGTTCAGAACTGCCTAGCATGAAAGGCTTTCTAAAATGCACATCTGGAGCACAACATCCCGAAGTTTCACCAATTTCAATCTAAAACATAACAAAATATACAAAAAATAATTAATGGCGGATGAAGTGCGCAATCAGACGATGCAAGACTGATCTAATATCTTTGTCATCAAACATTATGCTAGATCTTGTCTATTCGTTCTTCATCACATTTTGCCCACTGATAGTTTAATTTCCGATTACAAAGTTTGTTTTTATCCGGGGGTGTGATTAATTTGTAAACTGAACCAAGACAAAAAGATCTAACAAATCAGATACATGTAGCTGCTCATTTAAGCATAACCTGTAGATGACGCTGATATTCAGCAAAATCTCTTAAACTAGGTACACACCAAGGAAACGTAAACGAAACTTTGTTTATGAAGCAGGAAATTCCCAATTCCCATTCCAGTTTAGGAAACCAAGTTTCTGTTTGTTTCCTTGGTGAGGTTGATTATCTAACCTCAATATAGTATCTGACTGTAATTATTGTGCACTTTCCCAAATTTGTCGGCGGAAATGAGGGGTCTACGGTCAGTGGCACTTGCCAGACAAGATTGTCACTAGCACGCACTCTACCGGGAAACCTAACTTTGCCATTAACTTTATTGATGGACTTGCTCGTATTTCCACCTTTTGCAATGTGCACTACTTCCTAGAAAAAAAAATTAGGCAAACGTTTTTCGACTAAATAGCATTTCATAATTATGAAATTATCGTTATCATTGTGTTAGTAAACCGTGCCTTACCTGCTTAATGATCACTGTGATGTTATTTAACTGGGAATCAGAGTAATTTGAAATTTCGGCCTGGAAGTAAATTGGTTCCCATTGCAAATATCCTCCTTTGTTGGTGATCATTTTGACAGAAATTTTACCAGACGAACAACAACAGCAGCAGTCTGAGAACATAGGCAGGTTTTTGGTGCCCTCTAAAATTGCCATTTCCTGAAATAATGTTCCAGTCCAATTTAGTCTGTTTATATGGCAATTTAATTTTTTCCGACAAGTCAAGAATATTACTGCATGATAACTATAGGAAATAACTGCTATAGGAAAGGTTTCCAAAGTTAAATCGGTTTTCATACATCCATATACTTTTTAGAATTGAGAATTCAGATCTTAAATGATATGTTCTGTGCAAGTGTTCGCTTTGATCTGTTTGTTGAATGGTCTAAACGCCAGAATATCGCTCAAAATTACATGTATGTTTGTTTGATCGAAAATAATCTTTTTGATAGATTGAATCATTTTCAATTTTATTGATTTTAATATTAAAAAAAATTCTTTGTAATTTGTTTTCAAAATATGTATGGTTCACATACGTAAAATACAGAAATTATCAAATAATCTGTTAATATTCTAGTTGAAAATACTACAACTTTCGTTAAAACTATACTTAATACTGTACTAAACAAAACTAACTTTCGAAATGTTTCTATTAACATTAACATATTTTTATTAGTTGTGTAAAATTAAGCTTACAAATATTTAACTCACGTTTAGGTGGGTAGGAACTGGAACTAATGCATGAACAATAAACATCGCATCTTTTTTGTAGGTTTTTTTTTTCTGCGACGAATTCTTAATAGTATTTACTGTGATCTTTGCCTTGTATTCTATGTTTCCACAAGATGATTTGAATGACTCGGGTAACTCTTTCGGAAGGATGATTGAGAATGGACATATTATAGTTCCAATATCTTGTTGTTTTGCATGGACAGCTGCAAAAAATAAGTTTTAAATAATGTTAAATTCTTAGTGTAACCTATTTATACCTGTTATAAATACCTGATATTTATATAAATATCATCTCATTATTTAGAAATTTACCAGTTAATTAAAAATGTATTATTGAATTTAAGTACAATAGAAATTAATGATTAATTATTCTGGGAGTCCTGGATATATACCGTAGTGCCCAAGGCATGTAGCGATAATATCATTAGATAATTGGTTTTACGAACTTTACTGTAATACATTTTTTTAAAGTTGTAATGAAGGTTTTTTGGAGAAAAAAATGTGAATTTTGTTGTACACTGTATTCAAATCACAGATTAAAGGTATACTGTATTTTATCAGTTGGAAAAAGGTAATTTTTGTCTTTAATGTAAATTTTCATTTTTGGAAAATATATCAGTTTATTCCCCAAAAAGTGTGTAGCTCAGAACTAGGCCTACTGCAGCATTTTTAAAGATGTTTTATACCTGAAGCTTTTGGAATCTTCCAAATTTAAAACAATGAATTGAGAGTAGGAAATATGTTAGGTAACGCTGCAAACCGTGTACATTGACGTACTTGACTGATAAATCATTATTTGCTGGTCAAGGTAGATTTCTTTGTTGTAATACCACGTGGTCTTCTGATCATCCCCTGTACCTGAACTTTCTGACCAACTCACTTTTCCTTTCCCTTTCAGTCGCACTTGAATATCTAGAAAATCAAACGGTAAACATAAGTTTGTGGTTTAATTGTTTAGTCTTTGTCCGTACAGCTGGTAATCGAACTCTTAACTGTTATTTGTTTTAAAAGTGCAGAAAAATGTTAACTTCATTTTGCTCCGTTGAAGTATATGCTGTATATGTTGAGTTTAATTCCTGCATGATTTAAATTTCCATTGATAACTGTTACAGTAAATACGTGTTTGAATTTTGATAAAGTTTTCAAGGTCTTCTGTGCCTGCCAAACTCATGATTAAAATAAAATATCAATTGCTCCCCTGCAAATTTCCCCGAAATATTGCCAATCATAGCAATAAATGTCAATATGATCATAAATACACGATTCTCTCGATGACCCATCGAGATATAATTTACATAGCTGAATACGATGTACCTCATTAAGAAGAATTGGCTTTATACGATTTTTTGGTAGTACGAACTACTTAAATCCCAGTCCCCGTCCTGGCTAGGTAATATAGGTATGGACGAATAATGTTAATTTACTCGTTTAAGACGAATTCTGAATTCAAATATTATAAATTTTCAGCTAAAACGTAAGAATTTTCGTGTTCCCCCGCATTAATTTAGCACTTAGGCTAGTTATACGTTAAGCAACAAAAATACGGGAGAAAAAAGGTACGGTAAAACGAGGAATTCCGCGATAAAAGTTTTAGCATCTTCCCATTCAAATATCTGGAATAAAAATTCATCCAAACAGGAGCAAACTTCGATGAAACTTTAGTTCTTATTGTTGAAGTCTTGTTACGTCAGACTTCTCATAATACGAATTAAAACATAATAACGAAAAAAGTTTGACTTCCCTTAAGATTCGTCTTAAGATTCAACTTTAAATGACAAGGGCAATAAATTCATATAATGTAACTGAATTTCTTACTTGAAATTATTGTTGGCTTCTGGATCTTTAACAAAACTTTTCCATTGAGCGCTTCTCCAGCATAGTATTCCCCGTTTGGTCTGTCAAACACAATTTCGGCATTCACGGCAACCATCGTCAATAATCAACTCGAAGTTTTCAACTGTCGAATGTCCGTTCTACTTTGGCATGATGATAGGTGGAATTGGGAAAATTGGGTTGTTACTGATATCATTTTATAATATAACGCAATAAGCCTACGTAATGCGTTTGTTGTTGTTGTTTAGCCAGAAGGAAGTTTGCATTTCGCAGAATTGGGTTTGGAGGTGTGCGTGGAAAAATGCAGCGTGCGTTTATGATTATGGTAGAGGTCGATTTTAAAAGTAGGGTTGAAGTGTACATTTATCGCATGAGTAATGTTTACAAAATTACAATGTAGATTGTAGAGTATTCATGGAAACAACCAGCTCTGGGGCGTTGAACCACAATATTCCGACTCTTTTTCGGCACTTTGATGTTAAAGCGGAAAACAGGGATGCAGCGCCACCTCGCATTGCTTTAGTAAAGCTTTACCTAAACGCTTGTAAACGGATGCGTTGCATGTCAACAGAATATGGAAACAAACACTGTTTATCAAAAAAACGTTCTTTTTCTTTTTATCTTTTTTTTGTGTAAATATTCTAGAAAATTTAATTGAAATGTTTTGAAAAATTATTTATTTGATAATTTATTTATTGAAGAATATTTTAACTTTGGACGCAATAGTTCAGTTGACGGCATCAAATATCTAATTAGTGCAGGGCGCTGGGATAGTTTTGTTTATCATTAATAGAAGTGTCTAAAGGTGGTGTAAATTATTTATTAATGTAATTTTTTTATACTCTCCAAACGTATATTGACTTCGTAATGGGGGAATACAATCCAAAATGTATTGAAGTCGTTTATTGAAAGCCATAATGACTGCAAATATCGTGAAAAATGGCTGTAAACATGAAACCAGCCATACACGTA
>JAQGBX010002335.1:0-20840 GCA_034698745.1 Megaphyllum sjaelandicum | reverse complement strand
TCGTATTGCGCATGCGTCATTTGGGCGGAGCTAAATTTTACGGTACGCATTTTGCGCAACGTACGCAAATACGAAATAATTTTGAGTACCCCTATTATTAGAAGTTCCAATTAAATGTATGAAAGAATTACAAATTGATTGTCCGAAAAACGCCTAATTAAATTTAGTCAATTTTCGGACACGTAATTTGTTATCCTTTCATATATTTAATCGGATATTTTAATCATTTATTTTTTTCGGGCATGTAATTTGTTATCAGTAAATGAGATACGGAAAGTAACAATACTGTAATTTAGCCAGAACTGTGAATACCTTTGCGAAAAATGGAAGATTTTTGATTTACTTCAGAAGCGGGGTGTAATATAGTCTTAGAGCATGCTACTCTGTAATCATAACAACTATTTGTGGACATCTCATTGGGGAATAAAAATGCAAAATTCAATAAAACCATTCATATCGGGAGGGTTTAGAAATTTGAAGTTATATCACCGGTTGATCTGTGATTGAAAGACGTAACTTTATTAGCAAAAGTAACGAAAACACGAATATAACGAACAAATCGGAAAATACGTCAACATCAACTTGAAAATCTTGCCTATAATCAGTTGATGGCTGTATTGAGGTTAGATTGTTTCTCTAACTTGGGGAAGCTGTGACCAAAGCTGCCACATATTAGCGAAATATTATTTTCACAAATGTATCCTTTGTGAGTAAATCTCAGTAGCATATGAACAAGCACAAATTGAATAACTCGTATTTACAACTTTGATTGTGACAAAATATGGCAAGTATGTTGCAATCTAGTAGAGACTGTCATATTAAGGCAATAATTTATAAATTTGAAAACCCGGAATCTCCTGAGAAATATTGTTACAGATATTAAATCACAGGCCTGGAAAAATCTTTTTAAATATAATTGCACTGAACATATTTTAAATTAAGGATAAATTGATAAACGAAAATTATCCTAATTGCATCGTCCCAAATTTTACGAGGAAGCTTTTCAAACACCCTTTCAATTTTCATATTTTGACTAAAGTTAAAGTGAATTAACGTTCAGTGCCCGATAACCTTTGCGAACTAACAAAACACCATGAACTTAATTTCCAATACAAAATCATAATCGAAAAGCAATAGCACCTTTAACAATGGTCGCCAATTCGAACTTGTAAGACAAAATTTGATTAGTGAAAAATTGCCAAAAACTTTTGAAAATTATAAAAAATAAGACGTAGATAACACTGATGATGGTACAAAGTAAAATCGAGCAACTGTCAGGTTGTTGAATTAATGAAAATGGCCTCTCCATACACACACCTGGGCAATGAAAGCCATTTTAACCAACTAATAATGGTGCATAAAAAAACAAGTCCATCGACAGTAAATACAAAAACTCTATAAACGAGAAAAATAACAAAGTACTTTAACGAAACGTTGTCTCCCACCGAGAACTTTCTCGCTATAAACTGAACATAAATATGATAAGTTTAAAAAAAGACCTGTAAACCACTATTGGCTGTTGAAAAAGTGGAGCTGTACATTTGCACATCCTTTAAAGGCTAAGTAGATGCTGTGCATCATTATATCAATTGGCACATGGTGAATTCAAGGCGAAAATATAGATTAGTAAAAGTTTTTAAAAAAAATCATCACGTTCCTATATAACGTAGGCACGATGGCGTTGAAAATCACAAATTTACCATTTTGAAATCACATTGGTTATGGGAAGATGTAGGCTCGGTCCGGCTGTTCAAATTTATAATACAACATTAACAGCATAACTAGTTCAATATTAAAAATATTGGCAAATTTCGTATTCATAATGCGCAGCCAAGTGTTGCCACCAATTGAAAACCATCCATGGTTTTTTTGGTAATTTATTATCAAATGTACCATGAACCATGTGTGCCAAATGACAAAAATGTAACATCAAGATCAATCTCAGTTTATGAATCAAATTCAGGTAGTTTCCTGTAATTATGAAAGTGATTTTATGTAGAATTAAAATCCAAATATAAAATAATGCAGTTAAGTAGTTATTTTTTCAAGATTCCCTTTTTCACCAAGTTCAAAAGACCATGATCATATGTCCGGACACGACAATCTCCCGAAACCAATATAAATTGTTAATTTCATAGTCACCATTTCCAATAATAAATGTTACGCATGTATGAAAACAAATAACAATGTAACGTTAAAATCTGTGCAAAAATGACATTATTTGAAATATGGCACTGAAATTGACAGACTCAAATCAGGATATTACCTTACTGGAGGGGAAAAAACACTTAAGATAAAAGTATTTCCAAATAAAAAAATAAGTACAATTCACATGACGTTTGTGGAAGCAAAGAGACTGAGATTCTGAATTTTCTCAATAGTTGAATACCAAAAGCATTCCACAGAGCAGTTCCTCAGATATTACTTCAATACTCCAAGTTTTGTATCTCATTTGCTCCACACTGAACACTTTTCATAATAAAGAAGATAACATATAAAAGAAAACTAATTACAACCTATTCTATTCCGAAATTCTAGTTAAGTATTAGCTGCTGCTGCTAGTGGACTCCACAATCGATTCTAGCTAACGAAATCAGCTGCCACAAGATTCATATATTAAAAAAAAAATTAAAAATTTCCATCTGAACAAAAAATTTCCTAGTATAAATAACGACCAATCATGGAGCGATAAAATATACTCAATTAATCGACTGAGAATCAATTCCTCACTATATTTGAGTAGTTAATTTTGCCTTTCCTCGCTTTAAACTATTACAAAAAATTCATTGCTAAGCCATTTGCATCAAGCAAACTTGTATAGAGCACCGGTAAAAACCTTGAGATTTTAAGTATGTGATACATTAAGTACAAAAGATTTGCTAGTCATAGATATGACAGCCCACACAGCAAAATGGGCTATAGCACAACAGAATTTAACAGGCTTTTAACATTTACTTGTTAGGATAGCTATTAATAGCAAACCTTTTGCATATGATAAGGTTAGCACGCCATAAACACTAACATCCCTGATGGTTTTAAGTAAAGTAACCGACAGGAAGTTTGTCAGCCCACAGAAGAAAAAAAAAAGTCAAATGCCATACCTACACTTTTGAAATACAAATGCGAGGGGTAAAATTTCGAAGAGCCAAATGCCATACATTCAATTTCGAAATATAAATTTTACTCGTAAATTATCAGCTGGGTAGAAAAAAAAAATTACTTCATAACAAACGTTATTCAGATTAAATTCATTTTGGCTCAATGATGGACCTGCAGGTGCCGTCTCTTGACAAAAATTAACAAGAAAATCTGATAAATTAATTTCAGCTCCATTAACCTTGCAGCTAATTTTTAAGCTGGCAAATAAAACTAAAAAAAAGATTCGAGTTTTATTTTCTCACATTTTGTATTTCAGAAATGCGAAAATTGTCAGTGAAGAATTAGGCATCCGTGAAGAGATGTGGAGAATCCTTCAAATCTCTCGTGAGCAACTTCTAAACTAGTTGCTGGCAAATCAATCTCCTCAAGATTCTGCTGCTCGACGGACAGGAAGTTACCATACATACACTTTGGGTCTTCGGACATCACGCAAAAGGCCATTTTTAACAAAACATTTTGTCCAGAACAAAATGCATTCTACCAGATTTTCAAAGATCTGTCTTTGAAAACCGATAAAGTTCGTAATACCAAACTCCTTCCAAAAAGCTGCGAGAAGTAAACGGGCAAAGAAATATCACCATCACTTTGTGTGGCACATGTCACACAAAATTTTGCTATCGTAGAGAGCCCTGTGCCTCCGCTGAAGACTAAAACGTAAGGTGAGCTGATCATTAGGGTAGAAGATTGGCACCAATTGTTAGCTCGATGAAGACATGACGAAAAATAAGCATATAAAAAGAGCGAGAAGTGCGACACTATTCAGCATTATAAAAAGCAAGGATAGCCAAGACGTTAACAAGTCGTTAAGCTTCGAAACGACTGAAGAATGGAGAAACATTAGTTGGCCGAGCTTTTATCTTCTAGGAAATAACACGCACAAATGGAGCGATAGGCTGGTAGTTTGGTTACGAACCCCAGTGGTCAGATTCGGTGATATGTTGCGGGAAGGCTTGGTTGGGAGGGCACTTGGTTAGTTGATTATCTTCGTAAGACCACGGTAACTGTATGTGTGTGTGCAGCTTTATCCACGAGCCCGTGCAAGGGTGGTGGCACGTGCGAGCGTTCAAAACGAGACACAGGATAGGTTAGTTGCCAGCCGTTGGCTATAGGGGGTTACCACGTGTCAACAGAGAAAAAAAGAAAAAAGAAAAATACGGAGGTTAGTTAGTGTCATTCGTATATTGTCAATAGTATCAGCAATAACAAGAGAATATTAGGAAATAGCATCTTTTGAATTCTTTTTGCTAAGAAATCGACTGCTTTTTAAAGGGGATGCTAAAGTAAGAATGTACACGGAATTTTGTTCGACCAAGGTTCATTAAAATACAGACTAGGTTGAATTACAAGAATTAGAGGTACGTTAAATCATTTACAGTCTTGCTTCTATAAAAAAGCCCTACAAAAATTACATCTTTCCTTTGTCATTTTCACATATTGCTGGTTTTATTAAGTTTTAATTTTATTCGTTGCAATTTTACTAAGACAAAAGCTTTCATTTCTTCTTTAAACATTCAAAAATTGTGCAATTTCACTTTATCGTTCCATTAAAAGCCAAGTTGAAAGAAAGTCAGGTAAACTAGCATAAACAAATTATTTTATAAATGTTTGCAGATTATAAAACATAACATTGGTTAAGCATTAAAATTTACTATTTGAAGAGATTGGTATGTGGTGTTCATATGAATTCAAGTTATCCTGACTTTCTCAAACCTTTAGTTGTTATTATTCAGTAAACAGCAGGGAGTGCTATTAATTACTTTAGTCGACATTTCAATTAACAGTCATGTACCAAAGAAGATACTTTGAAAGAAGCATATCCCCTGCACCATTAAGTCATGAGATTAAAAGTTGGAAGGAGGCAATTAATTCATTGGCCACTGTCATTTGGTCCAGGTTTTTGTGAAGCAAGAGCACAACATGAAGAGGCACGAACAAAATTCAATTAAATAGCTTATTGAAATATGGCAAAACAACTGACGTGCTTCACGTTTCAAATTTAGCAACAGCGTGGCCCAAACTGGTCCCAATGTTCGAATTTTTCAATATAAATTAGAACATGTGGTTTGTTTGGCAACCAATCTGCTCCAAAATCACATAGAAAAATGTGACTTAAAAGCCAGAGTAATTTTACTAGGGCAACATAGGTATAGTTTGCTTACCAACAGCAATGGTGTTTTTAGCTTATTTGTATCCAGGCTGGGTAAGTGTGGCATGAAACATTAATAAGAAAAATAGGGTGCCACGACTGTTAATTTTAGTGTTAAACATTCATCAATAAGTTAGTATATCATTTTATTAGTAAAATGATAAGAAATTAGGTGCTAAATATGGGGCATCCAACTGCAAGTTAACGTGCCCCTTTCTATAGGTATTTTTTGTACAATTAGTAATAATTTGTCGTCAATTAACAAAGTTTAATACGCCTAACAAATCTTAAAATAATCTCTGAAATAAATACAATTTGTCGACAGAAATTACTTCGGCATAAATTCAAATATTAAAATTTTCAAAGTTTTCTTTATTCCAAAACGTGCATGAATGACCAAACTATACACATACAAAACAGCCTGAACCAAAAATTATAACTTTTTTTTTGTTTTCAATAGTTTTTTGCCCATAAATACAGGATGTGAAAATACAATAATATGATCCAAAAGTAACAACAATAACGCGAAATGGAGCACCAGTAACATTTTTGGAAAAAATAAAACTGATGCAAGTGATTGTTATTAGGAAAAAATTTTACATGTATATTTTTGGAATTTGGAAAACAAGAAAATTGCTATGAAGTCATCTTTTTAAGACAACAGCTGAGAAAGGGGGAAATTTGAGCAACTGTTTATGAAAACAAAAATAACATGAGCAACTTACTTAGCAAGGAACGAGGAGAAAAATAAGCGCGATAAAGGAATTGATTGGAATAAGGTAAACTTAATTTCAACCTCGTCACTAATTTAACTTATAATTTACATTTCCTTCTCATTCAATTCCACTCACTCATCAACTTTCACTCACAAACGCATACAAATATACATAGATAACATTTATATATATAAATTTTTTTCTTATAAAGATAGTGTTTGGTATAAAAAATGGACAGATTCTATATTTGCATCCAGATATTTCACTTGGTCTCAAACATTCATTGCATCTCATAAAGAAAGTTCTCCAAATAACACGTTTAAAATTCTGGCACAAAAGGGCGACAGAGAACAGTCGAAATAGACATAACGAGTTACTGGACAAAATACCAAGAAAAGGAAATTTTTTGAATATTAGTAGTTTGAGATGCCCCTGCCAAGAAATACCAGTATGATTAACAACCCTTGATGATATTCTGTGACACGTTTTATTTGATCGAAGAAGAAAAGCAATAGCTCAATCTGAATTTCTAAACAGGTCATAAAATTGACCGTTTCAGTCTTTTGTGGTAACAGTCTCTCGTAGATATTGCTACATTCTATCTGGGAGGGGCAAATGAAGTGAAAATTACTTCACAAAAACTGGAATCAATGGCTGGATAATGACTTATACTGAACGATTTGGCTTTTTTTTACATAATTTTTACGATTGCGATATCCACATTGAGTGCAATGAGCAACATTGACCAAAGTTGGATGAGAAATAAATAAGGAGTTTTTAACTCGTGGCAAATTGCAATCTACGCACCCCTGGTGCATACATGTTTCATAAAAAATGCATCTCAACTGCATAAAGTTATCGATCAAAAGAAAGCAGTGCAACTAACCTGAAGTTGAATCTACGAGAGAGAACCAGCCCTCTGATAGGGATGCTCTCTTAAGCCCAAATGTCTTCTTTGCTTGGCAAAGGTACCTACATTTGAGGGCGACAAGACATGGAGGTTGGTTAGTTAGTGTAGCCCCAACATCAAATTAATATAAATTGGCAAAGCCAAATTGAAAAGAAAATGGGATCTATAGCCTAGTGGTAGAGGGAGGTAACATATTGCACAGAATCACAAGCACATTGGAACTTTGCTCACTACTTTTTGTCATGATGTAATTGAGCGAATCAATGCCTTCGGTGCTGACGGTCCAAATAGAGCAAAGAACCAATTTGGAGCTAACGAAAGGTTAGCCCCTTTCAAATGTTAACAAATTTTGTTCGAAAAATGCTGTATTGCAACAATGGCAAAACAGGAACCGCAGCACCAAGAATGATGCTTGTGCAAACGCTTTGACAAAATGATCACATCAACGAAAGAAAATAAACATGGTATACTAAGGAAATAATCACCCTGTAATCCACCCATAAGATATATAGAGCAGTCACCTATATGCAAACAAACAACTAGTATAAAATTAAAGACTGAAATAGGCAGGGCATTGGAAGGGTTTTTGGGTGGGAAATCATTATCAGTGTCAATAATTAAGCAACTTGGGTAGAAAATCGTGTTAAGAAGTGAAAGACAAGCCAATGACAAGGTTGTTAGGGAATAAGGTTAAGAAAAGAACTAATTCTACGAGACAAGCCAGAAATTAAATAAAACTATTGGCCGATTAAATAAAATCACAGACCAATGGAATTGTGCACCTGAACTCAACTTATAAAAGCATACGTTTATTATTAAGTGAAACGAAATTTGTTTAAATGATCACGTTTTGTGGCTATTTTTCCTAAAAAAGTGAACTCAATAGACAAATCTTAATGCTTACAAAAAGGTTCAAATTTAAAATATTTATCGCGTAATATTTTAGCGTATGCAACTTTTTATTAGTTCACCTGAGCACTGCAAAATGGAAATCTTTAACGAGGGGATAAAACAAAATTCCATTAAGTTTCTAAGTATTTTAATGCAATTAAAAATTGGTCCCTTGTCAAATAGCTCACTAGTAATTAATTGAAATTCGAAACTAATTTAGTGCAACGAAACAAATCTAAGCTAATATATTTTTTTAAGATCGGAATTGGTTGAAACTTTGTAAAGGACAAGTACGACCTAAACCAAAAATGCTACAATAAATCAGATAAGTGAAAAAGCGTCATAAGTTACTTTACACCCTAACATATACATGGATATTGGTATTATTTAATAAACTTAATTTTAAAAACAAACCGAAGAATTTAGACCATGAACAAATTAGGAAATAGTGATTTAACAATAAACCAAATCCAAAAGCTGCCTATTTGGCAAAACCTACACATGCTCTAAGGAATATTAAGCTAAAGTGCTTTTTCTAAGCCCCTAATAAATTTTATACACAAAACGAGGTTGGATAGGCTTAAACCATAACTGCACTTATCATATATACAGGTGTAGATACAAAATTTTTTTAATTTTAATCATTTCACGTATTTTATTGCATTACGGGTAACTTAGAAGAGTCAAAAAAAAAAATTTTTTTTTTCATATATAATTTTTGCACTCTGCCTTCAAAGTTCCAATACTCGTTTAGCCATTTCCTTTCACATATGGGAATGCTTACTACGTTTAATATCAAAATACTTTCAAAAACAGATCTAGAAGGCATAAATAATTTAAGTGCAATGCGCTATAATAATAAAAAAATGTAGAGTGATATAAAATCAAAACCATGAATATCGTATATTTTGCAAGCAATGTTAGGTCAAACCACTAACTGGCCAACACTGCTGCAAAGAATTGATCTATAGCTCAAATGCTTGTCAATATTGCACGGAGTTTTTCTTTAGTAAATATGTGTAGAAACATATTGAATTCCGATCTGCTGAACTAAGCTAGCCAAAAGATTGCCTACCTTTTGCCACGAAAAGTAATGGCTATCAAAAAACGATAAAATTGCAACTATTGATAGCCTTTTCTGGATTAAGAGGTAGCCACAGAGAAAAGGATGGAAGTAATGACTAAGGATTGGAAACAAAAAGCATGTTGGAAAGCATTTGAGGGGAGGAGGGAGGGGGAAGGTAGGGGTAATAAAACTATACACAATGTACTAAGTAATAACAAAAAAAATGCCCTATGGAAACAAACTTAAAATAAAAAGGACGAAAATATATAAAGGTTCATGTAATATATATAATATATTTGTGATGCTCTTTTAACTTCGGAATGTACACATCTTACGATCTCCACCAGGAGAATATATATATATACATTTCAATTATTCGCTGGGAAGGGTAGGAGTTCCAGTGCAGTCAGAGCAAGAGCGATTAGCAAGTAGAGGGTGAAATGTTAGACATTACATGTTGAAAGAGTTGGGAGTTGCAGGCAATAGTCATGTCCAGCATTCGAGAAAGTTTATTGTGTTAAGAGAAATTTATGCCAGCATAATCCGTTAATAAAGATCTGATTTGTAAAATTGGGGCTGGTAAAGGAAGCAGGGAGCTCGATGGTTGGGGGATGGAATAACAATTGAACAGACTAGAGCTACTCGAAGCAGATACAGATGACCACAGTGTTAAGTGTTATTTGTTTGATTATTGTAGTTATAACTAGGGTAAAAAGGTGGTAGTTAACAATGAGAGGCAGAGACCAATTTTTGAATATTTTCAGCGAGATCCGAGGGAATGAGAAGCCGCTACAAGGTTTGCCAAGAGAAGCTTGGGTCGTACCAACGGGGAAACGATGTAAAACGGGAAAATCGTCAAAATATAGGGTTGCCAATATGGCGAACCACATTAACAATAACATTAACAACAACAATGAGGAGAAACAAACTTAAACAAATCTCAACAGTCAGGTAGAATAGTTTCTCTCTCAATTTTCCAGCACATTAGAGGTTCTCATTAACATTTCAGGCGCGTAGCCAAAAAACTTGAATGAGACACTTCTCTCCTTCAAGCCCCACCCCGAATTTCACTTGGATTTTTGTTATTATTCTCAGTGATGGCGTTGTGCAAGTCACTGCACATCAAAGCCACGTAGGCAAAATGGTAGACTCGTAGGTGGTCATCTTTTCTGCACTGCATATTTTGGGCTCTCTTCTACAGTCTGTAGAGGTGTGTTTGTGATGATATTTTGTTGTAGTAGGTAGCTAAATAGTAGGTACAAATAAGTAGGTAGCTAGTGGGCAGTTGGGAGGAACGGCGCCTTCATCATACTTATCGTGCAAATAACCCACCAGCTCCGCTGTGATCGATGCCTGGATATTCTGCCAAAAGTGCAGGTGACAGGGTGGCGTACTGGTGGTAATCCGCATAGGGCGCATACAAAAGGCCAGCCTCTGTCGGTGCAATGAGCGGCGGCGGACCCATGCCATTGCTAAGTTGACCGGAAACAGGAATGCGTGGGGATAAAATTAGAGGTGCTCCCAGAGGCGTGGTAGGCGAGCGCATAGGCGAAGATAAACTCATTGGCTGTGCCACCAAACGGGCAGTCTCTGCAATGGAATAACGTGTTCAAAGAATAAATGAAGTCAAGTTTGATTATCGCTGGATGCTGCACTACTTTCCCCAGAATAAACTGACGTCGCTTGAAGATGGTAGAGAAAGCTGAAATTCTAAACAGGGCAATTCCAAACCAAAATTTCAAAAAAGCATTAAAACACCGGCAAGGAAGTTTCCAACTTACGTGTGGAAAGCTTTGCACTACTGTCTCTGTAGGTGCCATTAATGATTGCCAATTCCATTAACTGTCGCTTTTTTAGCTCATCCTCTCCATCAGCCTGTGAACAACATCAAAGATGGTTGTTAAACGCAAAAACGATTTCTCGCTTGTCTGCAATCAGTCAACATTCCAATTTATGTTACACATAATGTCAAATTCTAGTGCCACAGCTACAGTAAACACTTATGGTATGTGCTATAGCGAGTGTAACTGACCAATCCTCTAATGAGGCAATAAATAAGAAGTAAGCCATTCCATCTGCAATTCAATTATAATTATTAACTTTTTGGTTTCTTTAACTGTAGCTCATTTCGACCGTTTACATCACAACGTTTTTACGGATGGTGCCATAAAAATCGCCAAAAGAAACATTGGCATAAATGGTAATTGTACAAAGTTACGATGTTTCTTGTAGAGATCACGCAGAGTGGTGACCAATCTCGCTTTTAATATTCATGTACAAGAAAGGAGGACAGCTCATCCAAGTAGTGCTGATATTTATAAACAGCACTAGTATTTCCATACATAAGCTTGGTGTATTGGAATGTCTGCTCGCGCAAAGTGCCTAAAAAACTCCCAAGATTTTGATGTTGAAAATGGTCAGTCACAGTATATATTAAGATGCTAAGCAAACCAGACTGTGGACACTTACACGCAAATATGCATGTACACAGTAGGATATTAAAAGTTTCATCGTTGGCGTACTTCAAACCTAGCAAATCGAGTACAAAATCTGCAGTTGAAACAAAAAGTGGTGGGAGAAAAAAAAACTCGAATAACCTTGTAAAACTCGTCAAACTAAAATTTCGTTACTAAAAAAAGATTTCCACTTTTGACTCCACCTTAACAGTCTTACTTTGATTTCGTTAATAAATCGAAAAACCTTGAATATTAATCCGAAAATTAGTTTCACAGCTCGAACATTGGTTCGCGCATTAAAAGGCCATGCACCAGACGTTTGGATAAGAATTGTAGACGTAAATTAGTGTAAATTCCGTACAATTTCTATCTCCACTCTCCATTATTCCAAGATAGCATGAAAACCAGTTACACAACCAATGTTCAAAAAACGTGGTTTCAATACATTATTAAATGCTACGTAAATTACGTTTACTTACTGCCGGAACCAATAGTTTCTTGATTTCCTCAACGGCTCTAGCTAACTTCATAATTGCACGGTTAGCTGTATCTTCTACAGTGATGAGCACGTGCAATTCGTCGTTGAGATGCTCCCAATTTGGTTTGCCTCGATTCTGCTCTTCCTAGATTTATATAACAGATAATGTACTAACTCTTATTTGGTGTAAATTGCATAGATATCCTCCCTCAATAATACCTCAGGCCTCCCTACAAGAGAGGATTAGAATATACAGCTACAGCCTAGGGCAAACTGCCAACTTATAACAATGCTCGGTAGAAATCACAAATAAATTATCCCTTTTAGGGCTACTACAAATCTAATCCCAGTTTTCTTATCTGGGGAAAATATTTGTTTCTTTTTGTTAACACTAAAAGTTTCTACAAGTCCTACACTTACAACGTTAATTTCTGGAGAACTCAGCATGGCAATAAACGAAATCTTTAAATTAATCTGCGATTGTGAAATAAAGAACATGCATTTCCCATAATTTACTGCACATTCAAAAAAGCGCCTATCCAAATGAACTATTGCATTTCTTCTCTTGATATAAAATAAATATTTGACATCTCAATTGCTTCACTGACATTTAAAAATAATCTTAAGCAGTATTTCAGATAGACTGGTGCATTCTGAAGATACTTAAATAATTCATCAAATTTCTTTTGAAAAATCTTTCTTGGGAATTAATTTAGGTCGTGAAAAATGAAAGCAAGCAAATTTAGTAACTATGAAAAGTTTTAAACAGTTTTCCTATTCAAATATTTGTTTAAAGGAAAACAAAGTATCTATGAGTGAAAAAAACAAACAATCAGTACATGTACTTAAAGCATTCTTAATTACATAGAAAACTTTCATCTTTGTTTAAATTTGAACAAGTTGCAAAGTCTGTGATGTGTAGGAGACATGTCAGAATGCGTGATGTACATAAATTAGTGAAAAATCTACACGACCAAGCAATGTAATACGATTGTTCTTCCTCGAATTAAAGAAAATCTAAACCAGAATAAAAATTCGCTCCACTCGAAACCCAGTTCTCAGCAAGCAAAGGAAACCAATGAAACTTTCACTTCAAGTTATCTTTTACAAGTAAAAAAGTACAAACTAGAAAGGTATTAATGATGGGCTCTAAAGCTGTTATCATAGTACTTACACCTACAGCTGCTTGAATTATTACAGTAAAAGATTCCGAGGTAAGCGTGCAAAAAGAACACGTATTAGTCAAGCATAATTACAGTTAAGAATGGAAACCTATCAACTGCAGCAGGGTTTTTAAATTTACAGACGCAAAGAAGATACTCTCTTACCAACATTATTATATGGATAAAGCATATCAAGTGCAAAAGTACTGGTCATGTTTGTAATTATGATAGAATATCAGGCAATTTAAAAATTACGCACTATTTTTTTTAATTTTTTTTTTCAAACGATAAAAAGCAGATGAACGGAGATAGTTTCAACCAAGTTCATAAAATTTCAAGACGTTTTGGTTTAATAGCTTAAAATTCTATATAAACATGTATTCTGTTAGCCAGATTCTTTCAGAAGATGTTGGGGAAATCTCAAGATTAACGTGGTTTAGGAATTTACATGTTGAGGCATAGTTTCAGTAGCAGAGTTTTTACTTATCAAAAAGAAAGACCACGATCGTTTCACGAATTTTTAGAAGCTTTCAAGATTTGATTAAAAACAACTACAGAAGACAAACTGATATACTTTCCCCAAATCAATAACAATGCACAGCTGTTAAAAAGAGCGTAAAAACTAATTTTTCCGTTAACCATCAGAAGATGCTTTACTCACGAGGAAACAATAAAGCCAGTTTGGGGGTTAAAAAGCAAGGATAACCAAAAGACAATTCACATTCTCTCACCTTTGAAAAAAGCAACGTTTTACAACCCGAAATGCTATTCATCAAACAATAAGCACATTGCTACAATCCGGCAGTCTTACCTTTTTCTTATCCCTCATTGACCCCCGTCCCCGAACCATAATTTTACATCCAGTTTCTTGTTCTAGCTGCTTGGCAGTCATGCCACGAGGGCCTAAAATCCTTCCCACAAAATTGAACTGCAAGTAAAATAAAAGGAAATCAGCATTAATATTGAAAAATTATATGCACAATGCGAGCCAAAATGAAATGTGCGAGGAAGCATGCGGTGAGAACTAACATTAATTGTCGATTAACTTATGACAGAATCATCATTACTCCGTTTTATTTGAAAATGATTGAAAGTTGCATTGTTGCAACTCCTTCGTAATAACAACACTGCCGAGAGAAAAAGCGCCACACATTGGGATGGGGAGATTTTAAGTTTAGCCACCTCTTTAAACGGGATAAACACATTCAAAAAAGTTGTTTACCGCCAATCACTTGTCAACGCAGTGACTAGCGATTTATTATGACAACGTAAAAAAAAAAAACAAGAATGTAATCTCATTAATTCATCAATTTAAATTGCAAAAGAAATGGGCAGGAATTTGTGCGAGCGGCTTTACGAATTGTCTTGCAGCAGGCTTCCAGAAGAAGAAAAAAAAGATGTCGGCAATTAATTGACGCCAAAGGAGGCGCTGGTGCTATTGGTGTCACGGTGTTGAAATGTCCCGAACCCATGTTGCATGTAATGGGATTAAGCAGAACTTGAACCGCAACACTGGTTTAGAAATTTAGCTGCCATGCATGATTTGACCATATTAGTAGTGGTCATTTACTAGAGTTGTCCATCCACACAGAAACTATGTGCTGTTTTTTTTTTGGAATTTGCATCAAACGCAGACTGTTTGATTCTGCAGACAATCTGTAGACAAATCTTGGAAAAAAAAACAAGATACGGAAATTCTCATGAAAGCAATGGATAACCAAATAACCAGTTTGCTGTTTTGTACAAAAAATGTAATTTGCTTATATTTTCGGGAAAAAAACCAAAGAAACAATAAGATAAGCAATGATCTTAATGAAGATACTGCAATACACAATGCAGTGATTCGAGAAATCAAATTTAAAACGGGAAAACAATTGTATATTATGTGGATTTTTTTTAATGGAATCATTCCCAGGATCTCTTCAAAATGTCCATGACAGCATGGATTCAATCTTGTACTTGAATGAAAGAGTTCAAGTAAGTTTGTTAATTCGACCACTGGTTTATAAAAACTGCACCGAAATCATGTCCAAAAAAACATCCTTTATACAGATAGTCCTAATCTTTAAGTGAAAGTTTCCAGGTCATGAAAGCACATCTATTTATACCGAAAGCGACAAATTCGTTTTATGAAAGTGTAAGCTAGGAGGGGTTCTATATGAACGAATGTGGGTGTGAAGTCCCAGGATAAATGCGAAGAAATTTCAGCAACTGCAAACACGCGCTATTTCTAGATGTGGTAAAACGAGACTAGACTATTTTAGATGTAGCTTGCTTTAGAGCATATTTCACTCAATCCAATAAAATTCTTGGCCAAACTACTCAACGACCAATGACAATTTTAGTGAGCCTAAGTATTTTGAAAAAAATCCCGCGTAATCAAGGATTTGCTGGGATCAAATTCATCATTATGCTCTAGTGTCAGTTAGAAGAACAAAGGGTTTTGACAGTTCGCCAAATATAAGAACTTGCTCCGGGTTTTTCATAAAAATTCACGAATCCTATTATTTCCCTGGAGAAAAAAAAGTCCAGCAATTGGCACTGTTAATTGAGTACGTACTCAAAAATTTGGCAACGTAACTTCCACCTTTTTTTTCAAAATGAACACAAAACCATGCTCTCAGAAGCGAGGTTCGCTACAGGCCGACTATGCTAATATACGATATTAAAAGACCAATAATGCAAACTTCCCATTAATGATTTCGTACAGAAACTGCTCATTATCAGAATTATGGCTGATGAGCTTTCATAATGATACAGATTTCGCAATGCAAGAATTTCTAAGTAAACAAAATTTTAACAAACAACTCACCCAACACCTTATTTTAGACCATTTTAGTCAATGTGTACAATGTTTAAAAACAAACCCAATATAACCACCTTATTTATAGAACATGCCCAAACTGAATCTGACATTCACATATTATACAGGCTAGCGTGTGTGCATTATTGTGGCTTCGAGCAATATTCGCGGACAATACACTTATTGCTAATTTCGTGGATGCAGTACATATAAAATGCGCTTTGTTTCGTGATGTACGTTTTTCCAAAAACGGAATAACTGCCAATGATATTCAAGTTTGCATTGCAAATAACAAAAGGTCTTACCAAATATCATCACGCAACCAGTACAAGAAGGATTTAAAAAATGGTGCAATTCTCTCAATAGTTATTAAATCACTGATGTAAATGCATATTATCAAGGGTCTAACATTAATATTTGTATATATCACAAACGCCGACAACGGCCAAACTTTCTTCCTAGTTTCTTTTAGATAAATTAAAACTTCAAACTTCTTGCCCCACATTGCAAACAAAGCAAGATGTAATTCCATCATCAATGGCCATAAGGACGCGAAAAGACTTAAGAATATGAATTATGCCACATGCAGAGAGTGAAGGCAAAACACGCCATCAAAAGAACTTTGGAGGCACATAAAATGCGCTAAAAAAAATAAATAAACATGCAATTTTATGCACAGGCCTGGATACACTCATAAAAGCTTGCTGTCGAGCTTTTCTTTGATTTCAACAAAACACTAAAAACTTGTGACCAGAAGTTAAAATTAACAAAAGGACGAAAGCGATTTTTGTACATGTAGTTTGTGTATAGAACGTCAGCTTTTGTACGAACATTTGAACAAAAACTTCAATGTGGTTAAACTCTTCAGAAGTGGATTTTGTAAGCACAAAATGTGTACTACATGAAGTAAAACATGTAACATAACATATGCCCTTTTATAAAGAATAATTATAGTGTATAGACAATTTATAACATAACTACTCGTTAAAAGTAGTTCACATTTTCAGATCTGGGGCATTTGTTAACATTTTATTCTTAAAAGATGTCCTATGGTCCCCTTACAAACTTCAATTGATTATCTTGGAAACAATGCCACATTCAACAAGATTGTACAAGTACCCAAGATCAGAAGCTGGTTTCTAAGCAAGTATGTAAACTGAAAATACTTTCCAGAAAATTACAAATATGGATTTCATTCATACTTGCAATTATTTTTGAAATACAGTACTCCGACGTGGGTAAGTGCTTACAACTCGGAAGGTGAGCGAGCATGTTTTTAAGTATTTGCCAATTGCCATGATCGTTCAGTTAAGACCTTAGCCTAAAAATGAATGCATGAAGCAGGGGTAGAAAGAAGATGCCAGCGTTCTAGGGGTGGTTTCATAAGCCTACACGAATTATTAAAATTGTGTGAACCCACGCAAGGTGGAAGACAGGTGGCCCAAAATGCCTAGGAAGTGGGACACGATAGGGAGGATCAAGTGTGGACACAAACCCGAAACTCTTTCGCTACGCCTTAGTGCAAATTGGAAGAAGAAAAAAAAGAAAAACTGCAAATTAAACGACACTCCTAAGTCGCGGATACATTGTGGCCATCAACTGGCCCACTGACAATCAATGACCCTCATCATCACGAGTTTTATTCAAAAACCCTTGTAACCGATAGATTAAAAAGTAAACACGCACCTAATCACTGCGAGATCACCATTTTAAATAAAAAGGTGGGATGTTAATTATTTAAGCATTCATTAATAAGAGTTCGCCCAAATCAGATTAGCAGCTAGTAACGAGCGGACCACCTATAGTTTGCATGGCAAAAGTACTGTTAAATTATAATTGCTATGGCATACAGAATGGTGACAATTAAGCTATATCGCCAAACAATTTAACAACGCATTTTGTCTATCTTTAATGTGCTGATATATTGGTAAATGAACTAGGAAGATAAACAGTTTTTTCTTTCTTGTAAGGATTACGTCAAACTACAGTAAACTAGACGAAAACAGGCCAAAAAAGAGATGTGTATGTTTACCACAAGAATTTTTCGTGAATAAAATTCACCAAGGAGTTGCTTGGCATAGTAATTGAGAAGGTCCATTACCGAGTCCAGCCCAACGATACATAACATGGGGCGTATTTACAGAAACTAACAAAAAAAAATACTAATTGGTAGGTTTATTCACGCTTCGCATCACATCAATTTTGGGCGCAAGGAAATGCTGGCTGGGGGCTATGAATAAATTGTTCATTGGTATAAGCAAGCCTCTGCAGTTATAGAAATTTAATAACAGCATCTTGAGGTGTCATCAGTACTAAAATAGTGTACCAATTTTTTTTAGGACGATTGGTACATATTTTTCCTTTCCCAATTAAATAGTATCAAAAAGCGCCATTTCAATAAATGGCTTATTGCAATGAAGACCAATTTTGAATAATCAATAACAAGGCTCCAAATCGGCCATGATATTCTTGTACATTGCTGTACATTGACATAGGCTAGCTGCGTTCACGTTGAGCTTGTTTCCAGTAGCTTGAAACTGGTGTCGCTTAGTGGTATTGCAGACGCTTATCACTAAGCGACACCGGTTTTCAAGCGACTGGAACAGGCTTCACCGTGCACGTACCCATACTGCTGAAACTGGTTCCATTACCTTTATTTCACAATCTTAGAAATTTCCCAAATTTCAAATGAATGGCAACCGAATAACTTGATTAAGCTCATTAAACCAATGCTAAACATTTTAATAAGGAGGGGGAAAATGGCATTTTGTGAATTAACGACCGTATTGCTCAGCATCTCACATTTCACCTAATCGACATTGCAAAAAAAAGGGCTTAATCAAAGCCTTAACATACAAGCACCTAAAAAAAAACACGACACGATGGCTTTAGAATGCGGGAATACCTGAAAGATGCGACAGAGAATCCATTGTTTAAAGCTCAAAACAACTACCAAACATGCATATTTGAAATGAAGGGGGAAATGTAAAAAGGTGAGGATTGAGTATGGAGTACATGGAGGGGCGCTACTTGATCAGTTATTCCCGATGGCCACTTCCGCATTGCTCGGCTCCGTTTCATCTCCCAGTGGTGACCGCATGCGCAAGGTTATAATTTAACGAAATAACTCGAGGATTTGGCCCACCAGGTGCAAACTAATATCGATACACGTTATGGGAACCAGAGACGAAATACATGTAATAACGAGAAGAAAAAAAAGTTGGAAACCCATGGAGCGTTGCACAGCTAGTCTATCAATAATAAAAAAAACTTGCAATTAATGTCATCTGTTGATTATTTTTACATAGGGATGATTCAATAAACAATAACGTAGGAAACTGGTTTGCCACCGTGCACACATTTCCCCAAATAGACACATCGACCATTAAATTACGCACGTTGTTTATGGAAATTTGCTAAATGAATCGAATTTTGTTACTTCGAGAAAACGCAACATTGCAGTTTTGTAAAACTTGGTAGAAGTGCTGACATTAGGAATCTGCGAAATGATCACCAGCGACCCTATAACATTTCTTTGAATTTTTTTTTTAAATCCAACGTAGAGCCCATAATTTACGCTATGTATATTAAACAGTATAATAATTAGGTCAGGACTGATATGAATTTCTACAAAAATCAATCTTTTCACTCACGTGTTTGGCTGCGTTCACGTTGAGCTTGTTGCCAGTCGTTTAGTGGTATTGCAGACGCTTACCACTAAGCGACACTGGTTTTCAAGCGACTGGTAACAAGCTCAACGTGAACGTAGCCTTTCACAATTGAATTAGTTTAAAGTTGAACGCATAAATTAAGAATTTAACCATATATAAGGTACTCGGGAAAGGTCAGACTCGAGTGCTCGCAAGAAATAGCTTGTTAAAATCTTTTGTTATTCGCAATGTATTAATTTTAGCCTGTTTTTGATGGACTAAATGCATTAAGTATCACTTAACTTTATTTGTTGTACAATAAAATCACTTATCTCTCGTGCGTGTCGATGATAGTTTTTAATTTAAGCTTAATTTAGCGTTACTAATTGAAGTAAACATAAGATAAAAGTACGAAACGTAGAATTAAAACAAAGCGTGGTTGACTGCTAGATAAAACTTCGACGTAATTCATGCTACAGATATGTTACAATTTAAATACAATGTATAGTTTAGCCGATTAAATCCACATTTGCTTCGTGCGCACAATTCTCAACAAATTTTCTTGATTTATGTTCATTTACTGCAGTATTGGAATAAAGTTGTCAACCTTTCAAGGCAAATCGCGTGCTAATCCGAAACAAAATCCCGACTATTTTGAAGTTCCCCTCGATTAAAAACAAATTTCAGTGCTAATAAGTTATTCGACGAACATTTAGAAAACAAAAAACGAAGCGCCGCTAACTGGTTTTCGAAAACGGAAAATTGAAACAAGTTTGACGGCATTGCTAAACCTTTTTATTACAATTTATGTCCGAGACAAATTTGACCGTGCATCCTTCTTTCAGAAGCCCAACGATGACCGAGTCAAAACAGATAGATGGCTTTTAAATTAGGTTTAAAGTCGTGCATGTGACCATGTAGCCATAACCCCTATCACCCTGTTGCCAGACATTTTAAATAATCACCTTGAAATTATGCAAGTTTTTCACCCTGTGAAAATTTCAGAAAATATCTACCTTCCTGGATCAAAGATCGTAAAATCCCAAGGGGAGGGGAGTTATAAGTATCGTGTTAAAGCGCTAATGGCGGATGGTGGTTTTGATCTTAGCAATAAATCTGATTAACGAATGGTTAACTGAAACATAGCATGATTAATAAATAAAATTTAAGAATCCTTCGGTTCGCACAAATCAAAGAATAGAGGGACGCACTTATAAAGGCCTTGGGGTCATCCATAAATGACAACGGAATGGAGACGAGTTATGCATGTTAGCAAGCCCCTTAGCCATCTTAACTAAAAATTTCGCAATACAGTAGAACCTCCCAAGTTGACCACCTCCATATGTTGACCACCTCCGTATGTTGACCAAATTTTCATACACTGGTTGGTCACCATGCACGT
>JAQGBX010002334.1:0-20842 GCA_034698745.1 Megaphyllum sjaelandicum | reverse complement strand
CAGGGGGGAGGGGGGTCTAAAAACCCGGAAAAATACCGGACATCCTTTATGGATGATCCCTATAACACAAATTCAATTTAATTCTGGATGTTTTTCATGAAGGACAAAACAATTGTATTTTGTAAAATGGGAATTTTACCTTATTCCTAATTGGAAATTGAAAATCACCTGATTTCCTGTAATTTTGTCGTAAGTTATCTAATGAAGGACCAGAAAATGACATAATATGATGGGACGTTGTCTTTATTTCGAAATGGGGAACTAAACATGTGCATTATTCTATGACATGCTCCTGATCAGGTCTTTCAATTCTGATGGAGTCTCCGAAAATAAGAAGTAAAATGGGACACAAAATTGGATATTGGGCCATCTTTCTAGGCTTTGGAAATGGAATCGAAATATGACGTTCTCTATAGGATATCTTAGGTGAAGGGCTAGTAGAATGTCAATGGAGATACGTTTTTTGCGTCAATTCAGCCCGTAATTTTCGTAATTTCTAAACAAAAAGAAAAGTTTCCTTGTGATCCCTAAGTTGAACCTTAGGGAACTTCACTATTTGAATTTTTGAAGTAATTCTAGTTTTCTTAATTAAAAAACAAACAAAAAAATGGAAAAAGAGTCAATTGGGGATGGGACCTCTGCAACCTGGGCAACAGACATATCTTTTATTTATTTTATTTCAAAAAAACGTAAAAGGTCGCGAAAATAAAATAGGGAAGTTTCCTAGGGGCTAACTTTGGAACCATCGAACAATTTTTTTTTTTAAATTAAAAATATCGGGTATTAAGGACGCGATTGACGCTAATTTTTTGTTTGTTTTTCTAGCCTTTAGCAGGTGAATTTATTACGAATGTTCTTAAAAGTTCAATGCAGTGTCATTAAAAGAGTGTGATATTATTTCTGTGGTTCAGTTCCGATGCGCCCTAGATGGCGCCGCGAAATATAAGTGTTTCATAACAACAAGCACAGGGTGATCATTTGCATTTTTTTCCCAATAAATTTAAAATTTTCCGTACACCTCAATTTCGTTTATTTTGTGTCACATTTTTTTTAGATGTGAGGTGTAATGTATTACATCTATTCGGAGGTTATTATGTAGTTTTTGAAATAATTGAAAAATTGTTAGTTTTCGGTCAGTAGGTCTGGAACAAAGAAACTAAGATTTTTCCAACTTGAATTGCATTCAGTTACTGGAAAAACGGACCCACTTTTCGAATCTGTGTTCAACCGATTAACACTCGAATCCTCGTTAGGATCATTTTTTTTCGGAAATATTTGGGCTTAGGAACCAGCGGTGGTTTTTTTTTACAAATTTTATTACCAACTTCAGTTAAATTAAATCTCTGATCAGAGCTTGTTCATCACTTGCCAATCGGATAATTGAAGAAGAACAAAAACCACAGCTAACCGTGAAGAAATTATTGTGAAGCTGTTAAACAGAGGTCATTTAATGTCAATGTTCTTCAACTGAAGTCAAAACTGATCAAGTGAATTGAAATGGTGGTGAACTATTGCACATAAACTTTAATTTTAATTCCATAACTTCTTAACTATTCCAACTGAAGTCATTTTTGGGTCATTGCAGAACGTCCGTTTTTGAAACCACATTTGAAATTACTTTATTTTCATCAGATACCGTATAACATTTATGGAATTTACTGCGAAACGTCTAAAACTAATGACATTTTCTAAAATCGTTTGAAAAAACGGATTAAAAATCTGACGTCATTATAATGTACATTCTTGTCCATTAAAGGTAGTTCGGACGTGGTTTTGCTCTGAGACTTTGACGTCACTATTTAATCGTTGTTTTGATCATTATATAACTGGCATGGTCCTAAAATGACGTCATTTTTATTTAGTTTAGCACGATGGGATGTAATGCGATCAGAAAACAGTGAAATTCCGAGAGATATAAGCTGGCCCGTGACCTCTTTAAAATGCAGTTTGTGATCCAGGATCTGAACCCGCTCGAGGGTCCCATGCGCTCAACGCCATGGACCAAATATTAAATATTTTAAAAGCGCACCCCCTACCAGCTTACCCACTCCATCTCAATTTGTTCCGAACTTGTGCAGAAAGAGTAAAAGCTTGCCCTCAGGGGCCGCTCGCTCATGACCTTCGCGTGACCTTGAACTCCATCAAGCAACGCACTCGGTCTACACGTTCCACCCCCACCACTGGGCCACTGGTACAATGCAAATAGGAAAGGGGTAGCTAAACCCATGCCTAATTAGGTGCCATTGACTTTCGCCGTTTGCCGCCAGGGGGCGTCCATAAAACACGATTTTTTTAATTGCTAGATGTGAAGAAGGGATTTGAATAAACAAAATTTGCACAGCAGAACGTTAATAATAATAATAATTATTTTCCAAATTTAACGTTTCATTTTTTGCCATAATTTCCATAAGGCGAAAATGCTTTCTGACCATTAAATGCACATTAAATGTACATGGTCAGATTGAGTAAAAATTCAATCTCATTCAAATCTGAGGGTATTTTAGCATCCTGTATATATTTTTGAAAATTAGCATTAATATGGATTTCGCAAAATTAGACTTTCTTTCACTAATAGTACTACTTGTCTAATTTTTTTATATGTATGTATTTCACATTATACTGTAATAGCAATGTGAAAAAAAAATGTAAGTAATTTGGTAAAGTTTGAGTTTGATAATACATGTATACAGTAAATATTAGAAGTCCATGTTTATTCAATGATTTCGCTGTATTTAGCGAATGAATTGGCATTTTATCTTCTCAAAATTAATGACATATTCATGTATGCTAAGTTTGCTGCAATATTTCTATTAATCTTTCAAATATTACAAAACTATAGGAGGAAAGGTTGTCAAAATGTACAACATCATAATATTGAATCTACTGCAAAACTAGCATATTTTATAAAAGAAAATGAACAAATATGCGACCCATCTAAAGATAATAGCTACCGGTATATAAAATTATTCGTCTCACCCTGTATAACTGCAATTATTGTATTAGTAATCTGGTGCCTGCAGCATGGATGATTGATCCTAAAGGCGAAAGGAATGCACCTGGTCATCACTGGGTTTTCAGTTGAACCCATTGAAGCTTTTCACTTGGGGGATGGAATGCAGTTAAATTATACCAGCATAATATGCTGTATGTCATCATGAAGCAAAGCACAAAGTAGGCCTGATGAACGAACCACAGAACATACAGAGCCCCGTAGCGGAAGATTATTTTATTTTTTCGTTTTGTACGCGTTTTGCGTCATCACGTACAAAACGAAAAACAAAAAAAGTAATCTTCCGCTACAGGGCTACGTATAACAGCGGCCCTGGAACTATGCATGCATCAATCCATCCATCCACAACGTTCAGAACATACAACTCTTCTTTAAGCCAACAATGTTTAACAATGTTTTAAAAATCCTTATTTTTTATAATTGATGTTTTCAGTGAAATGATTTCGGGTGAGGTTCATGACAGTGGGAAAATAAAAAAAATAATAAATTGAAAAAAGCATTTGTAATTTTCACAATAGTTGTCACGCATTTTCACCTCAACGTATTTCTGACCAAACAATATTGAGTCCTGGTGTAGTTATATACATTGGAATTCAATTATAGCTCAAATAAAAAGCCACTACATGTATTCTTTTCATTTCAGCTCATCTGACTTTCACTCTCGCAGTTCCCTCACGACCTTATTTCCACATATTCCTTTTTCTATTGTTCGTTTATCCCCTTCCCTTTTTTCTTATTACCTTCTCGATCGTCTTACTTTCATATGGTACTGTCCTCCCTTTCTTATCTTTTGTGCTGGCTTACCAGATCGACCTCAGTCCTTCCCCCAGTACCCCCATCACTGTCCTTCACTTTTTCTTTTTAATCTTGCTGGCATCAAAACCCGCCTAAATTCTGTCACGTGTATCACCTTCGTTTCACACTGTTGATCAACTCTTCTCTATTTTCTGCCTAACCTTTTGACAATTTTATCCCAATGCTGTGACTAATGTCCTCCCTCTTGATTCACCTCTGCTTCCATCCCTTTCATTTTCACTTGATCTCCCATCTCATTTTCTACTCCTCCCCTTTAGCCTACCTTCTCTGCATCTACTTCGAAGATGAGGATAGTTCTGTCCTCCCCCCTTAATTCACCCCATCTTTTCGCGATTTCTCACAGCATATCTAGTTTTTTTACCCGCCTTACATGTACAGTGTACTTGCCTCTTTCTGCCACCTCCTTGCTTCCAACAATTCCAGTTCCCCTTAAGCATTCCCCATCCATTCCATGCTTCTCATCCTATTTCGTTCTCCTGTGGTATTCTTCTCTAAGATCTCCACTTCCATTTCCCCTTTTATCCAATAATTTTCATGAAAAGACATCCCAAAATCCAATTAAGGGCATGGTAAAAATAGATTTTAATAAAGTTGCAGCTACATTTTTTTTTAGATTGTACGTTAAATTCAACTTCATTTTGTGGCAGTCGTTTAGCTCTACGTGATCGTCAAAAGATTATTTAATTCTTTCCAAACCTACGAAAACTGTGCATTTCACTTGATAGAATGTGAGAAGTGGCTTTTCACTAATATGGCATTGATGAACACACATTTCCGAATTACAGCAGATTAAATTCTGCAACTCTGCAACCATGATGCACCCTGTCTTTGAAAGCAAATCCTGAATAAATGGGTGACAAACCTAGACAATCCATTTACGCCACGTGAAAACTGTTTAAATATCTATCTGATAACGTTGAATAACTCTACAGGCAATCTCATGCACGTCTTTTACAGCAGACTGTAAACCAATTCACAAACTGCCAATTTCTTATCCTAGACTACAGAAGTCAACAGCGCTTATCTCTGCAGGATGTCACGTTCACGTGGTTCTCGACTTTCCACCACTGTGATACCACGTATGCAATTATAATTCCATTTATGAATGCAGCATATCTAACTTACCATTGAAATGAGAAAGCATAAACCTGAATCTAAATTTTACTGGGGGTAGAACCTATTGAAACGCCTGCATGCATTAAACCCCACAAGATTGATTTTAAGGGGGGCAGTCTTGACTGGTACCAGAGTTTTCGTCGAGGGGTTCTGCACTATCTACCCTCAGGATTTTTTCAAAGTCACTGGCCCCCAGTTTTTTTATGGAAGTTCTAGTGTGGGTTTCCCCCCTTATTAGGCCAGATCAATGCTCCTAATTTCACTCTCGTGATTCGAGTCCTGGGCCATTTACCCCCTTTTTTCGTTTTCACCAACGTTTCTAATTCCTAAAAGGGTTAAGGAGGGTCAACTTTCTCTATGCTTCTCATCATGGAATGCAACTAGTTGTCTTAGGGGACGGATTTAACGACCCTCAAAATAAATACTTTTTTGAAATACAAGTAGTTATAAAATTAATGGGGAGCAGGAAGAGAGGGAGTGGGGCACATCTGGGAGGTTCCAACTCCTTATGTCATACATGTAAGATCAGGAGCATTCCCCGAACGGCATTTTTACACCGTAATTTGATTGATAAAAAGAGTAATTTCCAAGTGAAACTCATAAATTATACTGACCTACCTGTCAGCATGTCTACGTGAAAGTCGTTCTAGCCACCTCAAAATTTGATACATGTTCTTTAATACGTTTACGGTTTATTTTGCCTTGCACAACTTTAAAATTTTCCAAAATTTTTGGAAAAACTTAAAATAGCATTCGGTTATTTGTATGCAGCCTGCTCGGCCAATTAAACAAATAGTACTTCATTAAAATGTTTACGAAATGTTATTTGTTTTTAAATTGAAAAGCATGCCTGCATTAATGTAAATGCAACAAATATTCCTCACATTTTCTAGCCGCGCAATTTGCGACCCTCCCACTTTTAATGTTATTTTTCCTGAAAAGTGGTAAGCACGAAATAATGTGCATAACTAGAGGAAATTACAATGTTAAAAGGCATTAAAAAAAGCTTTGATTTAATTAAAATGTTGTATATTTTTCTTGAAAATGACTAATTTAATATAAGCACATATTCTTACTAAAATCCCATTTCAAGAAATGTCTTTGTAAATTAATAAATCAATTTTAACAAAAACTATAGATATTTAAGATTATTGCAATGTTTAAAGCAAATTGCAAAATAATGAATTTACATAACGGTGTCAAAATGTTATGCTTACAACTGAGGGATTGGTAATACACTGTAGTCTGGTATGATTTTAAAACCTACAATATGAGTCCTATATGTGTCCGAACATACAAGTATCATTGAGGTGTTTCTCATAAAGGTTTTTGAGCAATTAAAGCAATTTAAAATGCCATTCTAGTAACTTTTTTCTAACTTTGGACATTGCAATAAATTTAATATATAGCCATAGCAGCACATATTGTTTACCAATATGAGACAATAAAACGCAATTATAATGGGGAAACTACATTTCTTTCGGGTATGAAAATATTTGGATAAATAACGTTTTCTATCTAATACATAAACTAAGCTACAGCATAAGCATTTAAATTTGTTACACTGTATTATATGTGTAAACTATAGCCTTCCACCCGTAGCAAGAACATGTATCGATTACAGTTTCTTGACCCGAAAATGCTCGTTTGCCCAAATACTGAACAGTTCAGCAATTTACTCAGAGGTGTCACACGACAGGCATTTTTTTGGGTAAAAAAATGCCAAATTATTGTTATTTTCCACTCTCGAATTAAAGTCTGGTGCATGGCACCCTATTGCAGGGATGGCAAACCGCTGATTAGCGGGGCAAAAAAGCGTGTCCCCAAATTGGTAACTTCTCACCAAATTACATCATTATTCGACCGTTTGTTGGGTGATTCAATGTGGTTCCGATTAGCGCTTGCACGAAAACGCATCGCTAACGCTCGTTTTTTTTTTTTTTTTCCCGAAAAACCGTGTTAATGATCGTCGATTTTCGGTACCAGGGAGAGGAAAAGTAACCCTCTGCCAAGAGCAATGTCTGAGTGAGGTACAACGAATGAAATAAAAAATACATAAAAATGGAAAGTGAATGTCACCGGGTACCATTCGGTGATTTTCTAGCGAAAACGGTCAAAAGCTTGATTGAAATTTCAAAATGTTCATAAAAAGCTAATGTTGTGACATTCGGGCTGGTCGTATAGCCTCAATAGTCTCAGAATTAAAAATCGAGACATAAGGATAAAAGAAAATGCCATTTTCAATATTTTTAATATTTTTAACATAATGGGATTACTGTAAAATGAGAGTAGGTTAAAATAAGTTTCCAAAAACCATATACTTGCGCGAAAGCCACATTTTCTTAAAAAGGGCTGGTCTCATTCTTTGGTGCTTTATTATAAATCCACCTCCAATTCCAGGTCTGTGAAGTTCTCAACACCGAAAAATTACCAATAGTCAGGAAAATACCAACATCTATTTCAAGAAAGTATAGGCCTACTGCACAGTCTGTATAAATTAAGGCACTGATGTTTCGCATAATAAATAAACATTAAAATCCTGAAATTGGAAATAAACAAGGCTATGTTATCTGCCAGGGTGTGACACTGGACACCACATATTACGGTAGCAAATTAAGAATTAAATATTGTGGCCTGATGAACGAAAAATGACAAGGCGTCAAGAATGATAAGTATTTATACCATTATTTTTAAGATCGCACTATTCCATAAAAAGTAAATTAAATATATTTTATCTGCAATTTTACCTAAATGCATAAACAGTGCATTATACATAAAATTATTCGCATGTATAGCTTTAACAGAACAAGGCGTTTTGCATTCAATCAATAAAGCGAAATAAATAGATGTCATATGATTAGTATAGTTCATGTGATCATGTTGAAAATATGTATTTGATGGCTGCTTTTTTAAAAAAAAATTGTACATGCACATGTGTATATGGTTGACACCATTTACACCAGAAGTGTATCTCTCGGACATACAGTATCTATTCCAAAAAATGCAATAAATACAAGTACCGTCCCGTGTAAATTGTGTGGCCAACATGCACACAAGCACAACTGGTCGATGACTTTTACCGTTCAACAAATTAAAGGATAATTGACAATCATATGCACCAACAGGGTATATTGCAAAGCTACAAAACTCTGCTGATAGCAAAAAACTTGAAGCATTTTCCATAGCTCTGCAAATTTAGAATAATTAACCCTTAATTTCACTCATCGTTTATTTTCTAAATTTTCAATATGACCTAATACGACCCATTAGAGAAAAAGGTATTGTTTTCAGCCTGTCCGCTCGGGTAAACGAACTTGGAATTATTAATTGACCTTTTCCTTGACCTTATTCATGTTCCACGCGGTTTTGTTTATTGTTTTCTTAAAAAATTAACTTTTAATTTGAATTTGGTGCAATTGCGCATCCCAAACAGTGCGTGGCGGTGCCCAATTTCCCAAGGGCTCAGCCTACTCCATATCCCCGCAACCACGGGCCTCCACTTACCTCATTTTATTAGTTCTTATTTTTGGAACCGAGAAAATGGCACCGGCATTCGCACTTGCTCTTATTATTTGCAAACAATCCGAATGGCCTTCACCGTAAAAAAAAACTTCTGCATGATAATTGTTCAATTAATGCGCGTTGTTTTTATGTCTTAGTAACCTTAATTCTGCATTTTCGTGCCATTTATTGACAAATAAAAACTTAACCAGGCAAGATGGCCGACAGTAGAGAAGGGGCGTTATCCCAACCGCCACTGACCTACAATATTTTAGTCTGCCTATACATCCAACAGATATTGCGCATTTTTTCCACCTTCAAATTATTTCTAGTTATAAATTGGAACCAACTATTGTTAGACTTTTTGCTATGCGCATTAGCAGAAAGTGTCTGGACTAGTGATACACACGCGATATTCATAAATAACGTGATTTCGTAGAAATACCTGGATTCCACGATGACTTTGCACGAAAGACAATGCAAATGTGTAACCGGCCGTCAACATAATCACTAGTTAACATACATGTACTTGCACGAAGTTCATGCCTTAATGCGACTTCATATATGTATATATATATACAGTGTATAGAAAATGGCATTTGGTTATACATTATTTTAAATTATTTGCATACAGCAGAAAATTTTTAAAGTGCTTTTCTATAGTTTTTTTTTAAACATTTTTGAAGTATTTTTTGAAATGTGCAGCCAATATTTAGGAAATTTTTCCAAAATCCAAATGTTAACGAAAAAACAAAGATATTCTACTTTAAATTGCAATAACTCAACGAATATCTAAGTTCTCGAAACAAATGCTTTCCTAACAAACTTATTCGATGGTTGCTTTAGTATTTTTACTACAGGCTTATATACTGTGCATGTACTGTATGTTAAAGACAATTTTCAGTACCTTACCAAAAAGGATCAAAATGATTTTCAATTCACCAAAAATCGTAACCTTATGCCTATAATAAGGTAATTAAAACATGTCTGATTGACATGTAAATTTTAAATAAACAAGGAAAATATGTAAATTGAAAGGGATCGAGTGTTCCGTGTAGATCCGAATTTTAATCAATTTAAAAAAATAGCATAAACTGTAGAGCATACTGTACATCATATCGTATCATGCTTCGTGCGGCAAAACATAAGTTTCCTTAAATTTGTCAAAGTTAAGACAGTACCGTCGAATGAAGGAACCGTCGACTGAACCTGAATACTGATCATTCATACCATTACATTGTATTCATCGTTTAGCCTTGTATAATTTTAATGATACAGCAATGATCCCTGTACGATTTTGAGAAAAAAAGCAGATGCTGTCTTACTCCTTGGCATTTCCAAGTTTTTTCCCTCTTAATTATTGCCCCATAAGGAAATTCATCAGTGATGTCATGAAAGGCAAGGTACAAAAACTCATCTATGATAAACAGCTTTCAGAAAATGCATCCTTTAACATGAGGAACTCTTCTGAACTTTTCGTAAAATTATTTTACAATTGGTGTTGGCAAGTCCGTGTTGCCCAACATTTTGTCATTTTGTCCTTAACAAGAATAGATCTATTCTATAATGTAAAATGGTTCCCAGTGATGTAATTGCGTTTCGAATAGGGTACACATCCTTCCCCCTATTTTTTATGTGCTAAAGCTGCCCTAAAATGTTTCAGGGAATTTCCAGCGCCCACGGCAGTTTTGCACACGGGAGTTCATTTTTGTAACCTTTTTGTAATTGCGTGGAAATTTGTAATTTAGGGTATACAATATGTTTAGTAAAATAGTAATTACATTATAATTTTACATGTTTGCATTCTTCAAATCTTCAAAATATTTTGTTTATAATTTTTTTTTATTTTGTTTGATAAAAATTTTAAATTTTACTTTTTATTCCGATTTTTATTTCTACATTAGAAGTTCTTTACCATTTTTGCATTTTTTTTGTAGTGGCTTTCATATTTTGCGAAAGATTTTAAGAATACAACGATTTTAATCCTTGTACATATGTTATCAGAATTATCACTATCACATTATTAACTTATTTACATGTTCTTGAAAATGGCCCATTTCTCCCTCTGAGTGCAAAGTCAACCTGAATAATTGATCCACATTTAATTCCACACAATATACTGTATGGAACCCTGCGCAGTTGAAGGTTGGAAAACATATGTTTAGAGTACATTTAGACATGTTTTCCAAACTGGCACTTTCACGAATGTACATGTAATTACTGTATGTCAGGTTATATTAAGCTTTAAGCACTTGTTTGAACAAGTGATTTCATACATTATCATAACTGCATTTTCAACTTTAATGGGAAATCACGTTGAATTTGGCGTTACTGCAGATTTAATTTAAGCGTTACATCTACTAAAACAGCAAAATTATTTGATATACTGTACATATCAACACTATTACTACAATTTAACATTTATAAGCATTAAACAAAGCGTCAAATTTAAAGGATTCTAGTTTGCTCATCATTTAAAGGTCAATGAATTAAGATACAGTAGCTGAAAATATTTCTACAGTTTTTTAAATCCAGACAGTATTTCAGCCTTCGCCAAAATCTACACTTGCATAAGTAATGCACCAATCTTCAAATAAACCAACTTAGTTTGGAGGCCACCTAATGAAGCATGCTAGATTATATTTATTGACCTGGTTTCCTTCACTAGTAACAAATAAAATTCTCATTATTTGTTAACTAATAAACATGTCTGTATAGTTCAAAGTTTACATATCTTTGTACCATGTGTGAAACTAATTGTATAAGAAACTCGCTCGTTTGACAGATTGGATTTAATAATGATAATCAATTAGCAATACATATTATATATTACATACATGTAGCTTCAATCTAAAACGAACTAGTAAAAATGTACTGGCTAAGCAAAGCTTAAACATTTTCGTACAGTATGTATTCAGACTGTGACAATTTTGTGTTAATTACGGTTGTACGGTTAATTACATACAGGTATGTACAATTGTATTACATAAACGTGCTTCTCAAGAATTATCACATTTTAGACAGCTTACGCACGTGCATGTACATTTTTCGTATCAGTCATTTGATTTATACTTTTTCTCAACATGTTTATTATCAGCTTATAGGTGTTCCTTGCTTGTTCTAAAGCGAAATTTGGAATAACGTTTTTAGAAAAAAAAATTTATGCCATGTTTATAATTCATACAAACATTGAAAATAAATGATGCAATTGATTTCGTCTGTGTCCTTTGCAAAATATTTTAATTGAAAATACAAGACAACGTCCTTAGTTGGAAATAAATTTTCGAAAAATAAGAAATAACAACACACAATGTAACTGGAGTCAAACTAATGAAAAAATTGGTAATTTCCTCCGTGAGCATGTGCATACCCTAATTTATAAATGAATAAAATGTTTACGTTATTATTTTTCTATTATTATTATTTGGAACCGTCCTTCAATCTTCCTTACTTACCAATTATGCATTACTATATACTTTTCTTAAAATACTTAAGCCAGTCAAATGAATGTGCCTTCCACCGGCATTACTAAACACATTCCCAATACATTGTTTAGTGCTCATATAGTGTCATCCTCACAACAGGAGATGCGATTTGGTATTCATTGTGGTGTCATAAAAGCGTATCTTCTCCACAAGAGCTCTTTGAATTTGACTTAGGTTGTCCTTAAAATGTTTTTATTTTGTCAGAATTTCATTACAAAATTGTGCTTTTGTAATTATTTTCCCAAAATAAATGTAATCATCACCAGGAATGGCAAACTAAATATCCAACGAGACCCTTGTCTCGAGCATTCCAATTGGGTTTATTGTTTTGAAATGGCATTGTTTCAGAACGAATATTATAACTGTATATACAGCCCGATTCGAAATTGCATTCTTAGTGCCAGAAAGTGCTGAATCACATTGAGCAGCAGGTGCCATTCTGATGCTGCTTATTTTGTGTGAATAAGAAAGCAAATATTTTTGTTTTCTTACAAATTATGTTTAAAAAAAAGGGAAATTTTGGCATCATCTTGCATCGAACGCTCCTACGAGTGCAGTATTTTTTTTCCAAAACTTATTTTGCAAAATAGCTTTTACGTGAATTTATTCTTGTATACAGCATTTCGAAATAATTGTAACAATTTAAAATAGGGAAAGTAATTGGAAATTTTATTTTAATAAAAATGGACAGTTTATGACTATGTAAAATCACAGCCCATTGGCTTAAACATGTATATCCAGTAATGTTTTTTCATATCCAAAAAATTTTGAAGACACAGTCTCTTGCCCCACTTAGGGCAATACATTTAAATGTATATTGTATATTATTAGCGAAAGTATAACACAATTAACTATTTTCAATAAAATCTGCACATGCATGAAAAATTTTATGGCAGTAATAAATTCCCAATGATTATAACATGTTATGAATTAAAAAAAACATTTAATATACATTTATCTCTAAACTCGATCGTTGCATAAAATTTATCCTTTTTACTAATTGTTTGAATTTTAGAATATATGCCAGATACGGTATAGGATACTGTATAAAATTGTTATTGGTAGTCATTATGGAGTATAATAGCGGGTAATATTTTCTTAAAAATATGAGACGAAAAAGTGCAAAAATAAAGAAAAAACCCAAAATTGACCAAGAGGATAATAATTGTACTTTATGGGAAATACCCTCAAGGAAATTGGTAATAAATCCCGATTAAAGGATGTAATTTACTTTGTGTGGGAGGCCTAAAAATCGTGATAGTCCATGCAAGTGGAAGTTAGTAGGTGCAGTAAACAATTAGAACATAAATGGCTCACTATATATATATCATTTTCAATATTTTTTAAACCATTTATTTTAAATTTTTAAAAAATAATACAAAAATTAAACCTGTGGCAACACTATTGCAAGAAAGCTGCTGCTGATCTGATGTGAAAGTTGTTTCACGCCATGTACTACACAATGCCATATTTGCAATGCTAAAGATTCTCACAGACATTCACTTTCTTCTTAATGAAGGATTATTAAATCGACACCCCTCAAGGTACGATTCGTCTGCCCCAATTTATTGGTGTAAATTCCGGGGTAGTTAAAAATTTTCAAAATGAAAATGTGTTTGTGTCGTTACTGGTTTTTTTAGCGTCTCAGACAAATCAAGTTAAGTCTATATTGTATTTTTCGATAATGGTATTCCTATTTAGGAACTTTCTATTTTACGAACTTTTTGTTAGGTCCTTACATGATCGTTAAAACGCGAATCGACTGTAGTCAGTTAAGCATAGTATTTTCTAGCTTTTATAAAAATTAAAAGTATTCCAGTAAATCGATTGTTTACATTCCATAATCATGCAACTGCAACTGCACGATTAAATTGTTTCGATGATAATATTCTCACGTACAATACTTATTTTTCCAAGTAAAAGCAATTATCAAGAGTTATCTTATAGCATAGACGAACATGTGCAGTTTAATGATATTGGTAAATATTTAGGTTAACATTGTCAAAATATTGATATGGGATCAAATGCTTTCGATACCGATAGATAGCACCTAATATAACATTTCAGTTAAAGCCAAAAAACAAAACCCTGGAACATCAGAATTGATGGAAATGCATAAGGATGATTTCTACCAATTTTGACAATGATTTTATTTAAACTTTGAATTGAATCCTGTATTTGAACAAATAAACACTCCAGTGATATTTCCTTCATGTTCCACTTTCATCGATCGAAACAATAGCTTTGCTTATTATCTGTCAATTACTCGCTTTGACTTCTTTACGAGACCATGTGTTTTTAGAGATTTGCTTCTTTATGTGATACACCAGAGTAACCGTGTTCAGGGACACAGAAAAAATCGAGCAATACTATGACAAATCATTAAATTTCGGTCTGAAATATGTCTTCTGTGCTGTCTTATTGCTTATAATTCCCAGGTACCAATTTTAAAGAGCAATTCTCTTTTAATTATATTACATAATTAACAACAATGGTTTAACAATATCAGATTTACTGCAGTGAATTAACACAAACTATATTTCATACTTTACACTGTAGTAACAATACAATCCTGCTAAAAAAGTAAAACAGACCAACTGTTTCCATTGAGTTATTTCTCATTCATTCTGCTGGTTTGTTTGAATGATTTCATAGGATTAACTGTAACTGATTAACGCAAAGTTATCGGGTTATTGGCATTCATTTCATTTAGTTTGTCTGCACATAATAAATTAGCAGCTTTATTCTCAGCATTTCCAGGGGACCTTTAATTATTACAAGTATAATTAGGTCACATTAAAAAGCATACAAGATAAGGATATAACATTTCTGCCCTAAATAAATTTAGAATTCGCATTATTGCCTATGTTTTTCGTGCATGAATTTTGTATCATTTTACTATATACATGTAGATGATCTATGTTTTGATAAATTGTGAGTGGCATACATTCTCGAGCGTATTTGTCGAAATTAAAAACTCAAAAGCATATGGAAAGGGGCAGTCTATACGATATGGATATTTGGATTTAAATTAGATAAAATTTGCCGAAATACCTTAATTCGTTATACGCAGATTTTTAAATGTACAATTGTAAGTGGAGTGCGCCGTGATTTTATTCCAACCCTTTTATACATTACATTTACTAAAGAATGCTGCTGTTAAAGGTGGACAATTTGTTGTGGGTGATCCTTTACTATAAACCTTGGATTTTTTGAAAAATTCTAAATAACGAGTGCCAGCCCTGTCATTTCTTTAATTGTGGAGAGCAGAAACACGTCCAGACAACATTTTCGTTAGCGGGCTGGTGAAAACGAAAGTGCCAACTGCCAAACCTACATTTACTTTTGAAATTGACAATTTCGGAGTGTAAATTTGAAAATTCCTTTGTGGAAAAACTGAGAATTAGGACGGCATACCCGGCGTGTAGCTGAGGAAAATTAGCAAGACAAACGAGCCAGTTAACCTTCATTTCAGTTTTCAGAAGTGCAAATTGTGATCCACGACTGTGATCCACGTCTCATACTTCCCATAAGAAAAATTGGTTGGAAATATAATTCTTGTAGAGCAAAAACTATTTTTCTTGTAATCTTTACTCGTGAGCTTTAGTGAAATGGCAGCTATCCAATGGCTGTCATCATTTAATTATTTCATTGAAATTAGTGTTGATTTTCACTTGTAGAATTGTTAATTTTTCAGATGGAATGAGCTGAAAAACAGAAATAACAATCTTTCATTGTTAAATAATATCTACTTCCTGAGTCAGGCTTTGACAAACGAAATGTCAAAATTGCTAACCTTCCAATATCAGTTTGATGATGAAAATGAAATCTGGCAATTATCTACCTATACATATGCATAGACATGCATTCGTTCATTGAAATTGCTGAAATGTTGTATTTACTTTCAATTAAATGACAGAATTCATTGCTATTTAGTTTTAAACCAGTTGAATAATGTGCTCTATTGAGAATACATTTATTCTTTCCATCTTACCTTTCAGTCTTGAATTTGCTCTTGTCAAACGTAAAATTCACATTTTGGAGCACTCTGATGAAACTTGAATAACTTGTTACTATGCATGAATGGTTCGGCAGCAATTGAAGGCCGTAGACCAGAAACCTGCAAACCACCCAACGCCATCTTGTGAAAGACTATTCCAAACAAAAGTTCCTAAATGAAATATTTGTCCGTTTCAACGCAGTATGGTTTCAACGCCATTCCCCATGGTAATAAAAGGGAAATCTGCATTCACGATTTCATGAGCAAAATTGCATAAAACAATGAAAACAGCTATGTGAATTACCTACACCTATGGGATATTTGAAAACAATGAACACTTTTCTGCTGCATCATGGTACAAATGTGAATCGGAGATATCACTATAATGCATTTAAGGAACTTCTTGGGAGCCATTTGAATATCTGAGAATACATGTCAATTAACTAAAAATTGTAAAGTTTGGAATAACAGAATAATCAGGTTATCTTGAGTGACTTGGCAACTGCCAAAAGTGCCATATTGCGAATGGCACTTTTGGCAGTCGTGAAGGTCCAGCGCTGTGGCTTACAATTTTTGTATAGCGATTGAAATTTGAATATGACCAACCGGTTACAGGCCCGGCGATGCCCGGGTTGCACTTACCGATAGAACGAATATCCAACCCGATAGATAATAGATAAAGAAGATATGAAAATTTCAATCTCTGAAAAGCTAAAAACTTGATGGGCCAAATGTGAAGTTCAAGTTAACGGCAATTTCGGTGATGAATGTCTTTACATCTAATTTTTTCTGCTAAATACGCATTCGCAATGCCCTCGCCAGCACAATTCCACGCCTCACCGAATCCTTGAATTTGAATAAAACTAAAATATCCTGAAGGGTTCCATTATGACTAACCCTGGCGAGGGACAAGGTCACTTTTGGGAAATATAATATCGAGGAAGAATGGCCATTTTTTCCAAATAATTAAGTAAAAACATCTTAAAAAGGCGCAACGATGGGGGTGGGCCGTTACATTGTGCACGGAACTTCCGCCTTAGGGTGGGTGGACCTCCCCTTCGTGAGCACCTTGAAGCACAAACAGTTTCATTATAACGAATTATCCCCAGCATTAACGCATTTTTATTGCTGAAGAATTGCGTGAGGCCATTAAAATGGTTTGAGGTCACGTGAGCGTTTTGGATGAAACAGCCGAGCCTTTTTTAGCGAAAAATAACGGTAAGGTACGTTCAGGGTCAATTTGGGAAAGTAATTGCGAGTATCCAGCAGTTGATATTCTTGCTGTTTTCCTTACATTTCATTGTATTTCCTATAGGAAAGTAAATTCAGAAGAAAAAGCTTTTTTGTCAGTAAAATGTTCAATTTTTCGTGCGGAACGTTGCGTGGAAAACATTATAGGTGAGAAGTTGAGATTTTGAGACTGCTGTTTCCTACGATTTCCATGCGTTTCCTACGAATTTCCAACTTAAAAAGCATCGGAATCGAATGCGCCGAGACGAATGTGTAATTTATCAATCACGAACTTGTTCAATGTTTAATTTTCTTTGTGGAAAATTGTGGAGGAATTGGTGAAGAAGTTAATGAATAAACGAGGTCTAAGCTCAGGCATTAGTCTTTCATTTCAATGTTTCCTAAACAAATTAAAAAGAAAGAAAGTTACAGTATATTGCTGACGATTGTCCACTTTTCATTCACATGGCTTATATATTTGAAAAAATGTTGCTTTCTGCATGTCCCCATCACAGATTAATTGTGAATTATAGTTTGCATTGCTGTTTTTTCATGAGTCATTCTCAAATCTCCATGTCAAATTTCAAACCAGAAATTTCTAACCCCGAAATGTTTTTGGTGTTGTTCGTATGTTTATTCGGGATTTTTCGTGATTTTTTGTTGAATTTTTTATCCAATTGTTATTTTTGTGATTTTGTTGGTGAGAAGTTGTGATTTTTTTCAATTTTCGGGTTTATTCGTATTTTTTCGGTTTTTTTGGTGTAAATACGGATGAGGAAAAAACATGTAAACATTGATCGGTTAAACATGTAAAAATTGATGGAAAAAACATGTAAAAAATTGTTAGGGAAATTTGTTTTAAAATCCTAGAAAAGTCATGAAAGTTGAACATGTAATTTCCAAGGAACCTTGACATCTCATCATGGCAGGGGTGCAACAACCGTTGTTGCTGGTTATAAAGGTGCTTAGGGGCTTCCATAAAAGCTCAAGCCTCATGGCTTAAAAAACGCAGATCCGCCAAAGAGTGACATTACTAAGAAGCTTAGGCGTTGATGGGACGTGATGCAGATCATGAGAATCACACCATATTCTTCGTACTGTAATCTCAAGAGCGTATAAGCTAGTGAAGTATCTAACTTCCCAAGTATAACAAAAATAAATATATTAAATAAGCATGGCTATGATTATGGAATGCGAAACGCAACGGCGTTCCATATTGGAAATATCCGGGAGATGCCGGACAAATGGAAATATACACGGGCGATGCCGGACAATTGAAAATATTCGAGCGATGCCGGACAAGTGAAAATATCCGGGTGATGCCGGACATTTAAAAATATTCGGGCGATGCCAGACAAGTGGAAATATCCGGGTGATGCCGGACATTTAAAAATATTCGGGCGATGCCGGACAAGTGGAAATATCCGGGCGATGCCGAACAATTGAAAATTGACCTGACGATGCAGGGCAAGTATAATTTGTCCGGCATTAAACTTGAAAGTTTGCCAATGGAAAATGAACTTTTAAGTTCTTTGACTTTTCTATAGGTTTTCCAGGACCGGAGTTACCCCGTTTACTGATTAATTGCGCTCAATTTCCCTTTTACTTCAAGCCCTGGGGCTTCAGCCTTGTCAGCCTTATGGATAATACGGCCCTGGCTATGGAACTTTCTACTACAAAATGTTCAAATGAATGTTGAATTTCTGTAGTTGAACGTCATTTTTAAGAATGAAAGCGAAAGAAATCCCGAGTCTTCAAACAGTCTTCAAACTTTAGTCATTTCTCTTGACTACAAGGAACTACAATTGTATTGACAAAATAAACCCAGGAATCCAGTTTACCTTTGGGAAAGACGTACCTATTTCAAAATTCGAAATTGCCTTCAACATTCAAATTTCACAAACATTCAGGAACAATTTCCAGTGTTCCGAAATTATTTCATCATCGCTTCTTATCAATAATTACTCCGACCTCTTATCTATTAGGGTAACGAACAGACTGAATGCTTATTGCAGGCGCTTACCACTCGACTTACACTAGCGCCACCAAGCGAGATAAGAATGCGGTATGCGCTTCAAATGAAAGCTTAGCCGAGCCAGGCTGAGCTTACAAGAAGCGCTTGGAAATTAAAAGCAGATTTGTAAGACACTGAGTGGCACACAGATCACTATTGGTCAAAAGTGTAGCCATCGATGCTGCCTATAATGTACCGTAAAAAAACGTGTCCTGCACTCATCATGAGATGCTAGTACGCATGTGCAATTAAGGTTTTACGCGGAATGTTTCACCTAACATAGCGTTTGCAGTGGCGAAACGCAAGCACACTGATAATTACGCTATCAGCATTCATTGTGCGCGAAAAGCTGGAAACAAGAAGATGAAAGCAAGCAGGAAAGAAGCTGAAAGAAGCACGTCGAAAGTACATGTAAGCATTCAGTGTGTTTTCACCCTTACGCGGTACATGCTGTTCTATAATATACTGTAATTAATATTTTAACTAAATACTGTATAGTTCGAACAATTTTTTCAGAGTTTTCGGATATGCATTCCAAGTATTTTCTCATTCTCTCGGATATTTCATCTCATCAGCTAGAGTATTCTTATCTGACAGTATGGTATGATTTTAAAGATTACGAAACGAAAACTTCTGAGCAACTACATGTATAACATTCTACAGACTACAGTAGAACCTCCTAAGTTGACCACCTCCATATGTTGACCACCTCCGTATCATCGTATGTTGACCAATTTTTCATACACTGGCTGGTCACCATGCACGTTAATTTATGGGAGCTGGACCCGACCTCCATATGTTGACCATTTTGTTTCCGCCCTTTGGGTGGTCAACTTACGGAGGTTCTACTGTAGTTCCAATTGGTGAGTTTCCTATAACACTGTCAAACAATAGATCACAAATTCGGACGAAATGCAATTATCTGAAATAAAAAAAAATTGATGACATATGTTTCAATTCTGAAAAAAAAAATCGATCGAAAGCAGAATGTTATGCAGAACATAATGCATAGAAAAAGAGTTTTAGCAAAGAAATTGCGAAATAAGATGCCACTCTGAATATGCTTCCTTCCCGTAGATAATTTTGAGAATTGAATAGTCAAGATGTTACAACTTTCCTTCAGATAGCCAATGAGGTGCGAGATTGCGTAACTAAAGGAAAGTCCTGCTTATGAACCATTAACGAAAAAAGCCATGCGCCTTTTTGTTCGCAATTTAGCAGGAAAACTAACATATCATTCAAGACCAGGATGCAAAACAGAATTGCTGACTTCGGTTAGCGAGACATTGATTTTGCATGTCGACATTGAGGAAAAAAATGTGCAAAAATTGCATGAATGTTCATCCGGTGGCATAAGAAGATGCTATTTAAATTCAAACTTGCTTCCAGGTTAGCGATTCGCTTTAAATGACTAAACGTTGGCCGAAACATGTTCCAAATATCAATCTATGACGTCTTAATTACCATCAGATTTGACGTCATACGATCAGATTTCACCTGACTAGTAGATGAAACCATCATATGATACAGAAAAATAATCTGAAAAGAAGAAGAAAATGTTCGATCTATAGGGTAAGAGCACAGTAAAAAATGTTCAGTAAGAAAGTTACTTACCGACCACTAGCGCCAACCAGCGGGCTAACATGTCCTAATGTGTTTTAAATGAGGAC
>JAQGBX010002333.1:0-20845 GCA_034698745.1 Megaphyllum sjaelandicum | reverse complement strand
TTCATTGCAAAAATGTAATTATTTATTAAGTTATTCGACATTTTTAGGGTGTTGAAATACTTTTTTCCCTCACTGTAGATTCAATTTACGTTCTGAGGCAAGTATTTCCTGACTGCTGCTCTAAATCCGACGTTATTTAGGTCAAATTCAAGAAATTCAATATTGAAATCGGCGAAGAGAATGGTTTAACCTTTAAGAATCGCAAATGCGCCTGTCTGAGCTGAACATTTTCAGAAAAAAAAATGATGAATGAGGCAGTTTTTATTGAATCTTTATCCCGAATAATCGAAAAGAAATGATGCATTTGGCCTCGCATAAATTACGCTCGATTTGTTTATTCTACGAAATGTGGTTTGAAGAAGGCATTAAATATGCGCTAGCTGTCATAATCATGAGTACGTTATTCATACATTCTTATTCGAGGTTTCCGAAATACGTAAGCTACTTATCTTGGAATCGAGCATATGCAGTTGACTTCCGATTTTTCGGAAAGATTTGGGAAATGAACTTCAACGGATAATCAAAATTAATCGTAACGATCCCGCGTCTAAAATATATCCTTGGAAATGTATTTTTCAGAATTGTATTTCAAAATGTATTCTGCGTTATTAAACAGCATTTTAAAATATATTTTAAGTGCATTGACGAGAATACGTTTTGAAATGCATTTAGAGTACATTTTTAAATGCATTCAGAGTATACATTTTTAAATGCATTCAGAGTATACATTTTTAAATGCATTCGCGAGAGTACATTTTGAAATGCATTCACGAGAGTACATTTTGAAATGCATCCAGAATACAATTTTCAAATGCATTTATAGGAACACATTTTGAACAAGATACATATTAAAATAAATTTTTAATGACGCAAAATGCGTTCTGAAATGCGTTACGATAATGCGATCTAAACGCATTTTCGAGTCAATGCGGGACCTAAGGTCATTCGTTAGGAAGTTAATAAGGTGTTACGCGCGAATGACCCGGGACAGGCGTTTCCGTTTTCACACCCGGCGAACGACAATCGTCACGTGACCATGTCAACATTAATGACTCTTGAAAAAGTATTGTGATCGAATAAAAGAAGAGGAAAAGCTTTTCCGTTTTATTTCGATCTGCGAAATTGGAGCTTGACGTCCATCGTGAAAGGGAATATGGTTCCAAGTTTGCTCGAAATGTATGAGCTTTCTTCTATCGACCCAAAAGCTAAGCAACTAACCAACTAAAGAATTACATAATGATGACATCCATTAAACGCTGCTGGCAAATGCATTTCAACAAATTTTACAAGATGACGGCTGTAGGTGCATGGCGCTTATACTGCGCACATGTCCAGTTTTCGATGTCCTAAAATGTCCGAAAACAATGCCAGAAAAATATCTAAAAAAAAATGCCTGTGATGTCTGTTTAGGCTGTATTCACAGTGAATCGAGACATCATCCTTAGATAGCGCCTATTTTAAATTCTAGTAGCCTATTATTTGAAATGTACTCATTTAAAATTCATACTGTATTTCCTGGTACAGTAAAACCTGGCAAAGTGGCCACCTTTTAATGGTGACCACCTGTTTATGTTGACCACCTTTTAGGGTTTTTTTCCTACTATCCATTTCCTTCATAAATATTTTCTGTACATAGTGACCTGTCTATTGTGTACAGTGACGAGTTTGTGTTGTCTTTTTTTGTAATTTTACATTGCCACTGTACCTTAAAAAGTGACCAGATTACGGTTGAGTCACGCTACATCTTACTTTAACCCTTGGACATGATGAATCTGTACTTTTTTAGTTTTGTGGTTTTTTACTACGTGTACTATACAGTCTACAGTAACAAGTACAGTGCACGTGCTCATTATTTTAATTAAATTCAGGCATGCTTTGTATAGTGACCACCTGTGTACAGTGACCAACATTGCATATTTTTTTGGTATTCATTCTAAACAGGTTTTTCTGTATAACTTTAGGCAAACGATTTAATTGAAACTTTTTTAAATCCATTCGCATACTGTTCCAAAAGCAGCACACCTTTCGCTTTCCAACTAAGCCGCTGGGTGGAGTTTCGATCTGCGGCGGGTGAGGTTGAAGGAAAAAAGCCGCAGAAATCAGCTCGGATGTACTTTCAGCTGATTTTCTAAGCCTGAAACGAAGCCAATTTATGCTCCGAAACACGTAATTGAATAATTAATATCGATTTTCTGAGCGTAAAAATGGCGTATGGGATGCGTGGCAATGATAGCGCTTTAATTTCGTTATAAATCAAGGCTTCTTCGTCTCGTAATGCGCTTTCAACACCAGAAAAATTCCTCTTCGTATCCATTTTTTGGGCAATTATTAGTCTCGGTGTACCTGCATGATAAAAGCGTGTTTGCCCTAGTAATTTATGCCTCATCTTTTAAGTGCGCGATACGTTATCTGGAATGAGTTTTTGGCTTTGGAGTGCTTTTCATGAAGGTTTATGTTCGTGTACCTAAAGGATGTAAAGAAGTGGTTTAAACCCCGAAATGCTGCGTGATTGACGAAGATTTCTCATCTCGATGTGGAAAATGGCTTAAATAGCTTGATTTTAGAAAGTGGGCGATATACAGACATCCAACTAGGACAACATTTCAAAAAAGTCCATACAATTTTATTCGAATTCGATGCGATTTTAGCTGAATGCGATGCAATTTTGGTCAAATTCGATACAATTCTATCAAAATTCAATGCAATTTTGGTCAAATTCGATGCAACTTTATGAGGATTATGCAATTTTATCTGGATTATATGTGATTTTAGCAGAATGCGATGTAATTTCTTTAATATTTAACGAAATTTTGTTAATATTTGATGGGATTTTTTTAGGATGAGATGCGATTTTATCAGGATTCGATGCAATTTTTTGCAAATTCTTTTATCAGAATTAGATGCGATTTTATCAACATTCGATGCAACTGTTTGCAAATTCGATGCAATTTTATCAGAATTCAACGCAATTTTATGCGAATTCAATGCAATTTTATCATAATTCGATGCGATTTCATTATTATTCGATGCAATTTCATCAGAATTCGATGGTATTTCATCAACATTCGTAGCAATTTTATTCGAATGCTATACACTTTTATGCAAATTGAATGCAATTTTATCAAATTCGATGTGATTTTATCAGAATTCGATGCAGTTTTATCAGAATTTGACGCAATTCTAACAAGATTAGATTCGATTTTATTAAATTAATTCAATGCAATATATCAGAATTGGACAATCGATGCAATTGTTATCAGAATTAAACGCAATATTATGCAAATTCGATGTAATTTAATCAGAATTCGATGGGGAATTCATCAGAATGCATTTCTGAAATGCATCATAATACACAATCAAAATGCATTTTGAAAATAATAATTATGAAAGTACGTTTCATAATGCCTTTGAAAAATCATCAAAAATTAATTGTTACAATTCCAAAAGCATTTCAAAATTCGTTTCTTTTCAATTTGAACAACTTGCTGAAATTGGCCTTAAATTCAACGTTTGTCCATAACTGGCTTTTCTGGGAGTGAATAATAAGACGAAGACTCTCCTTTTAGCCTCGTGTCAAACTAAATTTAGATCCATGTCTAAGTTAGTAGGTTTCCTTGAACGACACTAAAACACTTCTATCCCAGAACTATTATTTTACGTAGCTTGCCAAATTGGTAAACAAAAAAACGTCACTTTCTCCAAAAATGCTATTGTCTGCCGCTTTTGGCCAGCTCAAACTAAAATGGAAAGTTTGTTCTCTTCCCCATTTTCTTAGTCTTGTTTTATTCCTCGGGAAAAATATCCCATCAAAGCCAATTAAATTTCGTGGCATTCAATGTATAGATTTTCTTTTAAGCACATTATTCTAGAAATTGTGTCATGGGGTAGGAAGAAGCACCATGACAGGATCCACCCTCGAGATTTATTGGTTTCATGTACATTAAATAAATGTACGAGCAACGCCACATGTATTATTGCTTCAATTTCAATAAAAGGGTGTTGGCGAAATGAAATGGGTCGTTGTTTCGTTTGGCACTTTTTTGATGATTTTATTTGCTTTTTGGACCTAAATAAAATAACGTTAAGTTTCATACCAAAATATATTCTCGGAATCAACATGTTTTAATTAAAAAATGTATTTTTCATGTTATATCGGGGTTTCCTCAGACCTGGAAAACATGGAAACGTCAGGGAACTTGGAAAATTTCTTCAAAAGTTAGGGAAGAATGAATTATTTTGAAAAAATCAGAGAAATTCTTGCAGAAATTTATTAATACACATACAGTAAACCAAAAATGGATATTAATCATGTTGTCCCAATCCAAAATTAATGTTTCTACGTGGTTAGCTCGGGACTCATTTGCAAACTTTTTTAAATTTGCAGTGCAAGTTGGTAAAATTATCAACAATTTCAGAAGACAAATTAACAATATTTTGACAGCTTCTTAAGACAAACTTTCGAAATTTTCCACGTTTTCCGAGCACACTATTTGCCACATTTTCAATTGTTTTCGAGTATAGATTCATGAAATTTTGAACAGTTTCCGAGGAGAAATTTTCAATAGATTTTCAAAATTCTCAAGGGTTTCAGTGGATTCTTTTTAAAACTGGACACCTAGCTCGCTCGAAGTAACTTCCGTATTTAGACATTTTTATACACCTACGATGTTTTTCGTTTCATACGAGTATTAAACATGAATGAATGTTTCAAAGTGCGTGAATAAATTATGGACATGAAGCCTTTTTTTTGGAAATTTTCTTTTGCCTTATTTGTAGAGTTTGAGGCCTACGCGCTGAGATGAGCGCAATAAATAGTTAAAAACGTAAATGATATTTTTTTCGATGGTTTACTGATCTTATGCCCCACACGTGGATATTTTTTCAAGCGCAGATTTAAAGTTACGCAACTTGAAGCAAGATGGCTTTGGGTGCGAGCACAAAGAATGCTTATTGCAGGCGCTTACCACTCGGCGTACACTAGCGCCACCGAGCGGGATAAGAATGCGCCATAATTTAAGGAATGACGACATCATCCGAATATATTAATTTTTCTATAAATTTAAAAAATGTATAGCATAAAAATATAATGACTGATGTCATCGTAATAATTTGTACGAATGTCGACGGATCGTCAACTTAAATTAATGAATGCATTTATTAAAAAAATAATCCATTTTTCGGACATTTAATGGATTTTTTTTCTAAATTAATCGGGCATTTTACGACATTTGTTTAATCGGGCATGTTTTCCTAATTCCATTTAAAAATATATACGGATTGGAACGCGTGTAATGCATTTCGGAATAATGGTATACGTTATTAAAATGCATTTTAAAATTGATTTCTAAAATGCATTCTTATCCATTTAATTTAAAAATCTATTCTCGTCAATACATTTCGACACGTATTAGTAACGCAAAATACGTTTTGAAATGCATTAAATATTTTTTAAATATATTTTTGAACGTATTTATTGTTGGGATTACATCGCATTTTATTGCATTAAGTAATGGATGCATCCATGAAAAATTTTCAAAATATATTTGTGAAAATACATGTATATTTCGCGCGATGGTATTTTCAGTTGATAAAATTGAAAAATTGCTCAGATTTTTGCCGTTAGACTATTGAATTTTCATATTGAATTGTTCATTGCAGAATTTTGAAAAAAAAAACAGTCTGCAAAAGTGCTGCCATATTTCCGTTTCATGTTCAGTCAGTTTCTTACAAAAAATCGATCGTTCACAAGCTGCCATAAACGGATTTTATCTATACGTTTTCAATCTGCAGTGAGTAGTTTCCGAAATATGTAATAGAAATAGTCTCGAAAGATGTAAGAAACTTTGAAACGTGACAAACGAGCTGGTTTTTCGTGGCCTACGTTCAGTGTTTCCTTAATTCAATAAATATTTAACATTTGATCGCAATGGAGCATCATCATCCAGGGACTAGAAAGATGATTATGAGATTACTAGAAAATTGAATTTGCATATTAAATTGCTTGTTGCATAATTTAAAATGTTCATGCGTCCCGTTGGAACACATTAGTTTTTAATAAAGATTGAAGTAAAAAGTTTGAAATTTTTTTGAAACTATCGCTTTTGTGATCAAGTTACTATATTTTTTGATAATTGAGGTTTTTTATAGAAAATTTGTATTCTTTTTTAAATCGATGGTTTTCGAAAACGCTTTTTTTTGGTAAGAAAAGTTGTATTGCATGGAAAATATAGTGACCATAGTTTATTTTTTAAATTTATGATTTTTTTTAGAAATTGCATCATTTTTTTAGAACAATTATCATTTTTTTTAAGAAAAACTGTTATTTTTGTATTCAAATTATCATTTTTTAAAGTAAAATTTGTATCATTTTTAAAGATGAAATTTATCACTTTATAAAAAATCTGATATATCACTTTTTTTTAGATAAAATTTGTATACTTTTTTTTAAAATTATGCTTTTTTTGTTCTAAAAAACATAATTTTAAAAAAAAGTATAAAAAATTTTATTTTTAAAAAAGTGATATCTGATAGTTTCAAAATTTCACGATTCTTTTTCAGTTTTTTAGAACCATTATCAGTTTTTTTTCGAACAATAAAATAAAATAGTCCTTTTTTAGTAGAATTATCATATTTTGAAAGAATAATTGTCAATTTTTGAAATAAAACTTCATTTTTTTAAGTAAAATTATCCTATTTTGTTTTTATGAATAATAAAATTTTTTAGAATATTTTCGTAAAATTAAATCTGTTTAGCAAAAATAATGTAGTTCTGAAAAACGGCGTTGTTTCTTGTAAAAAACATGTATTTTTATTTGAAAAACTAATTTTTTTAATTAAAAGTGTTTATACTCGATACATCAATACTCGCATAAAAGATAACTCCGGTTAATTCCGATTAAGTCGATTTTGGATTATCGATACCCTAACGTCAGGCCATTTCGTATTTCGAGAAATCATTTCACTATTTGATTAGTTTTATTTTTCGACAGTGTCTAATTTACATTTTCACTAATCGATGGTGCTATTAAACAAACCTTTAGCTTCTCAAACTGGGAACTTAAACAAGCTGGCAATATCCGTTTATCACCGTACTTTCTTAATTAAAGATTAATGAAAAACACAAAATCTTGGTTAATTAGTTCGCTCGAATAGCGTTTCGGGCAGTTAGTCTTCTTTTCGCTTAAATAATTTCACTTTGGTTTTAAAAGCAGCGAGTCTTAATGGCCACCATTTTGGGTAAAGATAAGCCATTTTATTGGATTTTCCAACTGTTTCTTCAGACCTAGAACTCCGTAAGGAGGCTTTAAATATATCAGATAACAGGATATTGCGCCACACCGAATGGACTCATTCGCAATATTTTCATTTCCATTTTCCTGGAAATTTCCTAGAAGCCCCTAATTGCTCCCATAAGGTGAAGAAGTAATCGTAAATGCATGTTTATGTTGGACGTCAGCGGTGCGGCTTCATCTGAATTTCTGCGAAATTTACTGCCAGGACTGTGCGCAAATTCCGTACATGTAGGCTAATGGAGGCTGTAGTGTTATTGCATGCAAACCCTACTTTCAAACTCTGAAACCTCTACTTACGTTTCAGACGTTACGTTTACATTGACGAACAATTCGTACTTGTGAACACTCCCTTTTATGGCACTTTTTCGCAGGGTACAACCAGATTTGGAAAACTCAGGGAACTTATAAATGTCTGGAAAAGTCCGGGAACTTGAAAATGTCTGGAAAAAGTCAGGGAAGGATGGCTTATTTTGAATAAGTTAGGGAAATTTAACGTACATGTAGTCGTCATGTTGTCGCGATCCGAAATTAATGCTTCTATACATGGTTAGCTCAAGGCCCATTTTCCAATTTGCAAAATTTTGCCCGTTTTCAGAGTACAAATTGTCAATTTTTTCACGTTTTCCGAGTACAAATTTGTAAACTCTTCCACGTTATCAGAGTACAAATTTGTAACATTTACACGTTTTCTGAGGACATATTTTCAATATTTTCTGAGTACAAATTTAGCAGAATGTTTCACGTTATCCGAGTACAAATTTGCAAAATTTTCTACGTTTTCCGAGTACAAATTTGTAACGTTTTACACGCTTTCCGAGGACATATTTTCAACATTTTCTGAGTACAAATTTAGCAGAATGTTTTACGTTATCCGAGGACAAATTTTCAAAACTTTCTATATATGCAATAATATACGACATTTAAGTTCCGAACAAACCTTTTGGAAATCATTATGTTCGTAAGTTGGGGCTCGATGGTATTCCTGCCCTCCCTTCATGGCCAATGTCTGGAATCATCTAGTCCTCTTCCTTAAAGGTCAATAAGATTGAGACTTGGAAGGAAATGTAATTTCCAGCTTAATCGGAAAATTATGTCAATAATGCAATGGTGATTATCTGCGATTAAATAGATTAACTTAATTACGCCCCCTATCAACATTTGCAAGAAGGTCCAATGCAATGATTGGGTCCACGCTGCGGATGTTGAGTTTGTTCAGCTTGATCCATTTCGATTTTCGTACAACAAACGACTTTAGATGTTCGTTGACTTAATCAATTCGAGCATTGTTTTTTATTGATGAGGTTGCAGTTGATGACTGCACTCGAGTAATTACGCCTAGAATGAAAACGTCTTAAAAATGTTGTTCGAGATAAGAGACAAGATGTTACTCGTGTTTGTTCTCCTACATTATTGAGCTTTAAGACCGCCATCTTAGAGCTGTCTACACACATCTAATTTTTTCCCTTAGAAATGTACATGTATTTTCGTCATTGTATTCTCGTCAGTACATTTCAAAATGCACTTCATTTTGAAGTTCATAATCTCGAAAACTCGAAATGCATTTTGATAACTCAAAAACTCTAAATGTGTTTGAAAATCCGTAAACTCGACAAATATTTTGATGACTCAAAACGTATTTTGATGATTCGAAATGTACGTTGATGATTCGAAATGTAGTTTTATGATTCGAAATGTAGTTTTATCATTCGAAACGTAGTTTTATGACTTTAAATCTACTTTGATGGAATCGAAAAGTTCTAAACGTATTTCGATAACTGGGAACGTATTTCGAAACACATGAACATTACATGTGTTCCAGCCGATACATATATTTTCAAATGCATTTCTTTTAATGTTTTAATTTTACGATAACCGTTTAATATGATCATATACTGTCAGTTTATAAATTTTGATTGTTCTTAATTGTTTTGAAAACGATCTAATTTAATGTTAAAAATGCTAAAAATAAAACAAAAATAACCTAACAAATAAATGATAATAATAATAATAATAATAATAATAATAATAATAATAATAAACCTAAGAGTAAAATTTAAATAAAACAATCTTTTAAATCATGGATTACTAGGCCATCCTCTTTTATACGCTATAATACAGGGTGCCCACGAAATCCCGCTTAATACGAACTTTCCCAACTGGCTTAGCGTGCTACCTAAAATTATTCATTCTCAGCTATAGTATACCCGAATTAATCTACTTCTTCAAAGTAGATCAATTTGAAATACGAAAATTACCCCCTGTTTTACTGCCTTTCAATCTCTAATCAAGAATTCTAGGAAGTCTATGATTTAGGCTTGCGTGAGTGCGGAAATGAAACCGTATCGTAAGACAGTACTCGTTATAAATAGACAGCTATGAAATTGGGAGGGGGCATGGTTGTTTCCACTCTGGTTTGAAATGCGATCAAACTCTAAATAGCAATTACTGGCTAATGAATATGTCATACGCCCTTAATGTTTCCTTTATTACCATAGTAACCCCCATGTACTTGGGCTCGTTGAGCGTGACTGCATGCATGCATTTTGATTTTTTGATTTATTTTCCCACGCCACTTTAGCCTCAAGTTTTCTCAAATTTAGTCGCTTTTCGAACTCTCAATTAGTTACCGATAAATAATTAATGGCATCTTAATCGATTTTGTAGTTAATTTATACCTCACACGACGTTTCGTCCCGAAGGAGCATCAGGCACGCTATGAATTACTTTTTTTGGAAATTCCTGACTAATTGAAGCGATTTTGGGGGAGGATATGTGGGAGGAAATTACCGGAAATTATCGTTTTTGACCCTTTTTAACATCCGATCGATATATGAATGGGATGCGTGATACCTTAGTTTGGGATGGAATATGGGCCATATAGTTGGCAGTTATTACCAACTATTAGGCATCCTCATTACGGCGTTCATCCCACATCGAAAAAAAAGCTTTAAAAATGTATTATTGTAATAATAAATGTTTTTTAAAATACATTTTTAAAAAACAGAAATGTATTTTTATCTTTAAAATACATTTTAAAAGTTATTAAAAATATTTATAGATTGAAACAATCCAAGTTATTTCAAAATATATTTTAAAGTGCATGCAAAATATATTTTCAAATGCCGTTTCAATACCATATAAAAGACATTTTCATTAAAATATATTTTACAAAACATGTAAAGAAATGTAAATTTAATGTTTTTAAAAAAAACATATTATTGTAAATAAATTGAAAATCTGTTTTGCCTTAAAAAATGTATTTTAAATGTATCACAAGGTATTTTTTATTTCGATGTGGGATTTCAAGATGTATTTCCGACCAACCAGCATTTTTATAAATTGGACTATTGTATTTTTGTTTACGCCACATTGTCACATTGTCATTTGTTTATTACTTCGAATGTTCCATCCCACATCGAAATAAAAATACCTTGTGATACATTTAAAATACATTTTTAAGGCAAAATAGGTTTACAATGTATTTACAATAATGTTTTTTTTAAAATCCATTAAATTTACAGTTCTTTATATGTTTTGTAAAATATGTTTCAATGAAAATATATTTTATATGGTATTTAAAATGCCTTTGAAAATATATTTTGCAAGCATTTTTAAAATATATTTGTTTTTTTTTTAAATGTATTCTAAAAAACATTTATTATTACAATAATACATTTCTAAAAATATATTTCTAAAGCTTTTTTACGATGTGGAATTCCACTCACATTGCATTACAATATGTTCCAATCTATACGAGGGGTGTTCATTAAGTTTACGCCAATTTCCGAAAAAAATACAATTATAAAAACGGCTGTGTGGATTTCGATGAAATGTGTTGGAAAACTTCTTCCATCATTCCTGAACTTATTTCAACTTTAAAAATACGTTTTTCGAATACAAATTTGCAAAATATTTCACGTTGAAGAGGACAAATTTGCAAATGAATTCCCGTTTTCAGAGGACAAATTTGCAAAATTCTCTAGATTTTCCCCCTGTTCAAATTTTCCGAAAAATTTCACGCAAAGTTTTTGATGAACATCTTGGGCCTCAAGTGGTCGGAATTCATATTAATAAAGGAGTATACACGACCAAAAAACGTTTAATTAAAAAACGACGTTTCGGCACCCATGTGCCAAAATCATCATTGGTAAATTTTGCAAAATGTTTTCCTGCGTCGATTTTTCAAAATACAGTATGTCAGTTTTGGACATTGTCATTGGTGAGAGAATTTTTTTAAAAAAAAACCTGGAAAAGTCATGGAAAAGGGAAAAGTCTGGGAATTAAATGCTGAACCTATTCCTGAACCTATTTCAACATTAAAAGATACTTTTCAAAAATTACACGTGCTTAAAGTTGGTGCTCCTAAAATGGACATTTTTTGAATGATAGATAACGTTTATATGTATTTATGTATCAAATTTCATTAAAATCCATACATTTTTTTTAAAAAGTGCGGAAACTTATTGAACACCCCTCGTATATTGAAATACATTTAAACACAGTTGTATATTTTAAAGTTATAAATGCATTGAAAAAGCAATTTTATTAGCAAAATGCATTTCTAAGGATATGCTTTAGATGAGTGTATGCTGCCAGCCACACGTTTCTATCTAGCTTTTATTAATTTGTCTCCTATTTAGGGAAAGACTTTGTGTCCACCGTGTATTTTTTTTTACGCATTGTCATCAATTCAGTTTCTGCATTTTTCCAAATTTTCTAATTTCGTGCACATTGCGCAGATTTGTTCGAAATTAAGAAAATCCAAACGAGACTCGTACCATGAGTGATAAATGAGCGATTTTTATAGGAAAACTCGTCACGGTATTGCCGTTATGGTAATTCTCATCTGGTAGCTCTTTTGAGACAAAGCCAGGCATTTATTCCTCATCATTTAACTCGAATTCAGTCAACGCGTCTTTGATTAAGTTTCGTTGCTGGGGCATAAAATAACTTGCATCGATGTTCGTCGATGCAGAAAACGAGAGTATAGAATATATATTATAGATGTTCAGAAATATAATTTCAGGGTTAGAAGTTTCATTTTTTTTCCTTTACGTATCTTAGCATCAACGTATGAAAAAATTCAGGGTACCCCCAGACCTGGAAAACCTAGAAGAGTCAGAGAAATTGAAAATTTCTGGCAAAGTCAGGGAGAAGTCGGGGAAATTCAACGTAGTCATGTTGTTGAGATCCAAAATTAAGGCTTCTGTATGCCTTACATGCTTAGGTTAGGGACCATTTTTCTAGTGGAAATTTGAAAAATTTTCCACGTTTTTCGAGCAGAACTTTGCAAAAATTTCCACGTTTTCCGAGCAGAACTTTGCTCAAAATTTCCACGTTTTCCGAGGACCAAATATCAAAATTTCCGAGTACAAAATTTCAAAATTCCACACGATTTCTAAAAACAAAATTGTCATTAATAAATTTTGCATAATATTTTCTTTTGTTGATTTTACAAAATTTGACAATTTTTGACACTGCCGTTGGTCAGGGAAATTTTTTAAAACCTGGAAAAGTCAGGGAAGCTGAAAATGAAATTTCTGGGGGAACCTGGTAGGGTAATATTGACTTATGTAACTGCAGACTGTGGAATTATGCAATAAATTGTCATTTCATTATCAATAAATGGAAGAGTTCCCTCGGTCGTTAATATATGTGGAAAATAAGCACATAAATACATGGAAAAAGTACTGATTGGAAAGTGAAAACTGGATGATGTGAAGATGGCTGCTGTAACCTGATTTCCGCCTAACATTTCCAACCACATTTGTAAAAAATTGGTATTCGAAACGAATGTCGTCATCAAATTCGTAATAGTTAGTGATAATTACGTTTTGAGATTATTTTTTGGAAAACAATTGATTTCTAGTTATATGCGCGAACTGATCATAAACTGATGGGTGCAGTTATTTATTCTGTAACCCCTTTTTTCCAAGACAAATCCTCCTACATGTACTTGATAAAATGTTCAGTGTCATCATGAAAGAAGTGCTTTTTCAGGCTGATGAAGATGCCACTCCAAACTCAACCATGAATGGGATTATCGCTCTAATTGTTACGTTTTTTGGTTCGTTTCAGATCACTACACTCGTTAACCACAGAGATAAACCCGTGAAATCTGAAAAGACATTGCGAGCCATCGTGCGCGTTGGACAAGCTGTCAATGTGGCCGTTGAAAGGTTCGTGGCTGTTGGAGAGGCCATCGCTGATGATAACCCGGAAATCAAGATTGAGATGTACGATGCCTGCAAAGATGCGAGAGCTGCTGGTAAGTCACAACCTCAAGAATATGTGCCCTCCAACAAATTGTTTTATCGTTGATCAGAAAATGGAGATGCAACTATCTTCCTACCTATTTTTCAAAATAATGATTAAATCGGTTACGCTTTAAAAAAAACGTACTTCGCGATACATTGTAAAATGAACTTCCGGTGAGAACAATATATTTAAAAAATGATGACTATACAGTAATATCAGTACTTCAACTGCGATCGATGCATTATACGAATGTATATATACTTGCTAAATAAATACATTTAACTTTGCATTGGAATTAAACAAAAGCATTTGAATGTTTAGAATAGTATGTAATACGTGTAATGCATTTCAAAATGCTTTTTGCGTTATGAATATGCATTTGGAAATACTTTTTGGGTTAGGAAAATTCATTTTTCATACATTTTGAAATGCATTTCGAAATCCCCTTTTGCGTTATGAAAATGCATTTCAAAATACATTTAGCGTTCTGGAAATGCATTTCAAAATGAATCAAAATACATTTTGCGCTTTAAAATGCATTTCAGAATACCTTTTGCGTTATGAAATGCATTTGAAAATACATTCTTTTCAATGTTTGCAATATTAACGCAATATATTGTTAAACTTTGTTAGTTATTTAATCGAGTGTTCCAATCTGAACATATTTTGAAATACTTTCAAAGCATACACACATACCTGTACATGTATACTGTAGCTCCGAATGCATTTCAATAAACATTTACTCCCAGAAAAATGCCATTCTAAGGATATATTTTAGATATGAGCTAAATCTGCGCCTTATTTAAATTCGCATCATCGTCAAATACAGCGTTTCTTGTTCATTTCTGAGAGAATCAATCAAGTGGATGCCGTTTCACGTTCAATTTGGCATTTAGTTGCACGACTGACAATGCAAAATTGATCGAGCGAGACAGCAGCTTGTTTTCCACTAAAACTATTCTCGGACTCGATAGACAGTTAAGGACGACACAATAAATAACACTTCCTAGGTCCTCCGAATTGATCGTTTTTCAATAGAATAGTGGCTCATAGGTAACATATTTAGTTTGAGAAACACGGGCTTTTAGGATCAGTGTCAACGTCTGTCCGATATCTCGTACATCAGCCTGAAATGCTGATGCCGTACTTTTTTTGGCCTTACAGTCAGTTTAATTTTGTAGCCGATTGAATCACAGTTGAAGCAATCTGCCACAGAACGAAATGCTCATGTTTTTATAGGTGCTGCCATTGAAAAGCTATGCGAGATCCAATACGACGATCATCGGCAAATGAGGCCGTGCGGTGATAAAAGCGGAATGGTTCGAGCTGCCAGGGCCTTGCTTTCTTCAGTGACCAGAGTACTCCTGCTAGCGGACACGGTGGTGGTAAAACAGTTGCTGGCTGCTAAAGATAAGGTTGTTAATTTGAACAATTGAAAGTTTGAAACGCTCGTTCTTACTTCGATCCAAAGTCATGGATTGGTCTTCTTCTTTCTTGTCAAAGGTCGCGATGAGCCTCAACAAACTGGAGAATGTTGCCAATTTCACGGAATTCGTGAAAGCTTTCAGCCAGTTCGGGAGCGAGATGGTGGAGTTGGCCCACCTGACGGGAGACAGGCAAAATGTAATGCTCCAAATAACCTAACATCTGCGACGCTAACATTTTTGCACAAATTTTCGATTTTTCCTAGATTTATTGTCTTTCGGGTAGAGATACATAATTTATAAACATAATGTTTCTAATGGATTTTAGCATCGCAGGGGTTATATTATGGATCGTGTTGTAATGCACGCTGTTTTTTGATGACTTAATGAGCATTACCTTCCAATGATTTCCAGGATCTGAAGGATGAACGGAGAAGGGCGCAAATGTCGGCTGCCAGGCAGATCTTGGAGAAATCCACCATGCTGTTGTTGACATCTTCCAAGGTAAAATCATGACGATTTTCTGCGGCAAAATGTTAGTTTTGTTTATTTTTAAGAGTGTCTACCAGTTTTTCAAATAAGTTCAATCTTTAGAAATTAGGTCGAAGAACGTTTTACAAATAGGAAATATATGAATTACACACGTGCAGGTGCACGTATAACTTCGCAAGCTTAAATTTTAATTTGATTTTAAATCATTGGATGTTTTAAAAAAAAGCGCCATCTGGCGGAGAAGTCAATGCGTGTAACATCGAGAAACGAATTCAGTTTTTAATTACTCAGGGTTTTCCCAGACCTGGAAAACCTGGAAAAGTCAGGAAAGAATGACTTACTTTGAAAAAGTCAAGGACATTGAACGTATTTACGTTGTCACGATCCAAAATTAATGTTTCCACGAGGGTTAGCTCGGGGCCAAAATCAACAGTTTTTGAGTTTAAATTTGCAAAATTTTCAACAGTTTCCGAGTTCAAATTTGCAAAATGTTCAACAGATTCCGAGAACAAATTTGAAAAATTTGTAAACGTTTTCGAGGACAAATTTGTCAACAATTCAACAGATTCCGAAGACAAATTTTGTGAGTTATTGAATATTGTCCTGTCATTGGTCAGGTAAATTTGTTTAAAAATATGAAAAAGTCAAGAAACTTGAAAATATAATTTCTGTTGAAACCCTGCTACATTAAAATGGACGATTTGAGAATTTATAGATGTAAAATTCTCAATTCCTAGTTCACTGAAGCGAGATTTTATTCAAAATATTTCATTTTATGTCTAAAACGTATCTTAAAGAGTGAACGGTTGGCAGATTTTCCAAAGTTATATTGATTGCTCATTGAGGTTGTCTTCTTCGCAGACGTGTTTGAGGCACCCCGAAAGTCAGTCTTCGCGGGAGAATCGGGACACCGTTTTCTGTCAGATGAGGAGAGCGATGGATCTCATCCATTACGTCGTCAAAGATGGTGTCATGGACACGTCCGGTATGACAGACTCTGACCTTTGCCACAACGGACACATGGGTCCAATGGGGCCGCAGCAAAGAGCTCCCGAAGACTGGGACAGCAACAGCACCGTCCATAGCGCAATTAAGAAATTTGAGGTAGGTTTGCATAATTAAGTATTTAATGTAAGTAGAATACTTTACAGTATGATCTGGTATGAATGATGACAACTTTGTTTTCTACAGCATACGACTTAGCTTTAATTTATTGTTGAAGATGATTCTGACAACGTCTCGTAGATAGTTTATGGCATTGAATTTTTCAATAAAAGTTGATTTTTTAAAAGAAAACTGAGAAAATAACTTTGGATTTAAAAAGTCACATAAAAATATTTAGAAAGTTTGTTTAAAGTTTTATCCAGGAAATAGGTAAAAATGTGACATCTTTGCATATCTTCGAGTGGTTGGGAAATGATCAAAATAGTTAAATAAAAATTGTGACAAGCCCAAATCTTAGTTATTTATTGAAGAAGATAAATTATTCAAAATATATAATACCCTGGCCATCCTTAAAAATATTATAAAAAAATACTCCAATTTATTTTTAAAAATATTCTACACTATTTTCAGAGAATATGCAACTAGGACACCTTCTTGACCTATTATTTTTGAATATAGGACGAATTGAAGTTTTTAAATAATTTAAATTGAATTCCTGAAACATTTTAAAATGTGAAATTGAATCCCTAGTTATTTCCTCTCGTTATTTATAAAAAAAATGAACATACTTACAAATATATTCAATTTACTGCCTAAATCTATCCTTTCGTTTTTCATCTCAAAATAGGACATTGTGGAAATGACTCGAATGACGCTCGTGGGCCCATCGTATCGAGGGAAATTGACTGGTGCCTTAGACGCTATCGTTGAACGAACCCAAGATTTTACAGATTCGGCATACACATCCCACGAGCATCGAGAAAACATTCTCTTGCTGTGTGATCGCACGAAATTGGAGCTAAATCAGTTACTACGAATAGGCATCAGCATGGTAAATACAAACATGAATTATATCGAGGTTAAATTTCTACAGCCTATGGGCTTTTCAGCCTTTCTTGTTACGCTATACGTGTTTCTTTCATTCCAGGACCAGAAGGAAAGCATGTCGCCGAGTGAAGAACTAGAAGCATCTATTGTGCGAACCTTACGAGCTTCCAAAGACTTGAAGCAACAGGTTAATAGATATTTCTTAAATGACATTGGCCTACGTCTATTTTGACACTGCCAATGATCAGAGAAATTTGCTTAAAAACCTGGAAAACTCAGGGAAGTTGAAAATTGAAATTTCTGATGTGACCCTGGAAACGTTTCTCTGTCAAAATTTGCTATAAAATTGGCATTTTATAAATTTATAAATTGTAGTTTGCGAAGGCATCCTTGGCAATTATGGCTCTCAAATTGAGTTAATACATGTTGCTAACAACGTCAATTATTTCTAATCAATTTTTAGCTTCAAGATGCAGGGTTGGACCAAGCGAGTGATTTATTCAAAGCGGAAGACATGGATCTGATAGGTGCGATTAAGAATGCAGCATTGGCATCGGACACGAACAGAGTGGAAGAATGTGCAGAAAGATTCCAGGAACAAGTTGAACATATTCAAGAGGTAATTTCTAGGAATTGTGAATTTAACGTTTTTAAATTCCCACCTGTTAATTCAAAATTATTAATCAACAACTAAACGTTTCTTTGACTCGTCTCTTAGGTGTGCAAGCTCTTGCGGCATGTGGCCAGTACCGATTCCTTACAGGTATCTGCCAAACATGCGGAAGCCAATATTAGGGTATATGGACCTCAGGTTTGCAGAATTTTTACTAAAAACGTTACTATTAAAATAATTTTCACTATCGCTGTCTTTGATGGTTACTAAAAATTGAATTTTTGTGCAGGTACTTTGTGCCGCCCAGACACTGTGCCTTTATCCGACTAGTAAAATTGCGAAAGAAAACTTGGAAGTGTTCATAGAAACGTGGCAAGCTCTGGTCAGCGATGTCATGTCTTTGTCGAGAGAAGTCGGCGAGCTATGTCGTGGCCACATCCCCGAAAATCCTGTTTATATGTCTTTACCAAGGCCGGGCGTAAGTACATTTTGAAAGCTCACGTAAAAGTTCAGTCCTTAGACATGTTTAAAATCCTGTTTTTCAAATTCTTCTCCAGAAACATGGTACCACGAGTAAACCTCTAAAGCCCAGTAGTTTGGATAGCGAAGTGAGCATTTTTTTACTTCGTAAATTAAAAAATTAAAGTTTACAGAATTATTTGCCTCGTTTTAACTTGTATTTTAATGATTATCCTCGGAAATAGGAACAAGCGAAGATAGCTAAATTAGGTTTAGAGATGAAGTTAATTACTTCCGAGATGGATGCCGAAACTGAGAAATGGGAAGAATCTGAGAATGACATTGTCAAAAGAGCCAAGTGCATGTCTGGAATGGCGTTTTCCATGTACCAGTTTACGAGGGGTGAAGGGGCTTTAAAAACGACGCAGGTTTGTTTTATTTTTAATCGATTTTGAGGATGTTGGACTTAAATTTGGTGGAATTTTGCTGTCAAGATCGATGATGATTGGACTGTCATTATGCGTTCTTTGCAGGATTTATTTACACAAGCTGAATTCTTCGCTGAAGAGGCCAATAAATTATATAAAGTAGTTAGGCAATTTTCATATCAGGTAAGCTAACAATATCTGTTATTGTTATGCCAAGTCAAATTTAATCGTTTTTAATCGAAATGTAATAATTTTTTAATCCTCCAATTTTTACTTGATATGCATTTGTTATTTAATAAGAAAAATGTTTTTTTTACTACGTGTTATAATGTTGTAAAATTGGATTTTCTATGAGTAGTTAAGATTTAAACTTATATTTTTATAAAGAAAATCCAGGATTTTCCAATTAAAGCCCAAATGGAAAACCAATGCTCAAACTAAAATTAGAAAAAAAACAAAAAAAAAACTTTTTTGGAAACAATTTCCAATTAAATATAAATTTTCTAATCGCCAAAATTTTTACTTTAAATGAATTTGTCATTTAAAGGTCTTTTATTATACCGTTTTTTGTTTACTATGTGGAATTGATTTAAAATGTTTTAAAAGAGGATTTTCTATGATTAGTTAAGATGTTAAGATTTACATTTAAGGTTAAAATATTTTATAAATAAAATCCAGGGTTTTCCAATTAAAGCACAAATTAAAAACCAAAGCTTCAAAAAAATAAACGAAAAAAAAAGGTTTTTTTTAGAAATAATTTCCATTTAAATTTAAATTTTTTATCATATGCTGTATTATTGTTTTACATTGTGCATTCTCATAATTTATATCTCAGGTTCCAGGTGGAACACACAAGAAAGAATTATTGGATTACCTAGACAAAGTTCCAACATTCGTGCAACAGTTGCAGTTTACTGTGAAAAACCCAACTGTTGGCAAAGCAGCAACTTTTACGAAAGTAAGCTTCGATGAGAATTTTTTTTCGAAAATAGTTTTATGCATTAAATTAAATTATTTTTAATAGAATTGTTTGCCAATAAATTATGGAAGATTAATAAGCCGCAAATCTTACTTTTACATTGACGCATATCGAATAAGTGATTATTCGATAAAATTGACTTGTCTTCATCTTGTAACGTGACAATTATGATGCGCAAGTCTTGATTTCTCCTGAAACACAAATCGGAAGAATTTACGACTTCATCATTTTGAGTTTAAAATTTGCCATTTGCCATTTGAGTTTCAAACAGACTTAAGTACTAAGTACTTGAAGACAAAGAGACTTAGAATTTAAAGTGATTATTCGATAAAATTGACTTGTCTTCATCTTGTAACGTGACAATTATGATGCGTAAGTCATGATTTCTTTTGGAACTGAACTCGGAAGAATTTACGACTTCATTATTTTGAGTTTAAAATTTACCATTTTATTTTTTTGAGTTTCAAACTGACTTTAAGTACTTTAAAGAAAAGAGACGTAGAATTTAAGGTAAATTCGATAAAATTGACTTGTCTTCATCTTGAAATTCACAATCCCAAGTTATTTTTTCTATAAAATATTAAATTTTATGCCTAAAACAACATCTTCTTCGTAACGTAATTCCCATAGAGAATGTACTGATGGTAAATTTGAATTTGTTTTTACGATTTTCAAATTTTGACATTTTCAATTAGAGAATGCTGAAAATTTTTTCAGGTTTTCATTAGTCAATTTTCTATAAATTTCCACATTTTCATTGGTCAGTATTCCAAAAATGACAACATTTTCATTGGTCAATATTTCATTTGATCAATATTTGATCAATATATATATCCGAGCAAGGTGGCTTAGAGGTTAGCATCCTCGTCTTGCATTCGGTAGACTCAGGTTCGATTCCCGGGTCGGCT